>JAJIYU010008108.1:0-18375 GCA_030144865.1 Tinospora cordifolia | reverse complement strand
ACTCAAGAACACTCAAGAATAGTTCAAGATCACTCAAGAACTAAGGGGATTGCCAAGAAGAAGGCTAGAGAGATTCAAGAGGGACTAGTATGCTCTTGAATTGGGATGAGACGAATTGTGAGTATGGGGTCCTTTATATAGGCTTCAAACTAGTATAAAATAGTAAGTTTTTTCATGGGAAACTTGCAAAAATTCAAATTTTTCATGCCCCCCAAGCATAGAAAAATAGTAAAATTTTTTTTGGAGTTTAGAAACATTTTTTTTCGAATTTTATCAGATTTTTATTCGAATTTTTTGTTATTTTTTGATTTTTTTTGGAGCCTCGATCGTGAGCCGTCGGATTGTCCTCGGATACATTTTGCGATCAGATCGGGCGAATAAGACATTGGCCGTTAGATTTTCCTCGAGACACGCGTTCAGATTCGATTGAAACCATTGGATTTTTCTCGGATCAAGCAACAGAATCGGATTCTCAATCTCAGCCGTCTAATCATTCTCGAGCGCATCCACCAGATCGCGAACTCATTTTCGCGCGTGGATCATTGGCCGTTGGATAAGGCAGGTTAAATCTCGGACGTTGGATCATTCTCGAGACATGCGTTTCGCGATTAAAGAAATTTGGATTTCATCTAGACCGTTGATTATCCTCTATCGGTGCATCAATTCGCGATTTCCTCCGTGCGCCTTGTTTTCGGACGTTTGATGATCCTCGAATCTAGTGTCAATCTTGATCAGATGAGATGCATCCAACTGTTAGATCAACTTGATCGTTTCTGGACCGTTGGATCTCGTTGATTCGGTGCACCTAGGTGCCATTTCAGACTTCGATCGTGACCGTGAGATCTCATATCCTACGGATGATAGATTTTTGTCGTTGGATAGTGTTTCTCATTACAAAATCACTTTCTAAGGTTTCTTTTACCAAAAATTGCTAATTATCAACCCAATTTCACTTTTTAATTTGTGTAAACATTGATTTTTTACTCAAATCATGCTATTTTAAGGATTTACTAATATTTTTTTCTTTTTAATTATTTAATATTTCGTTTATTTGATATCTTTCTATTTCTTTAATATTTTTAATGCTAATAATTAAATAATTCGTATTTTTTATTTTCATGTATTTTTATTTATTTTGTATTTTATTTTCAGATAATAAACTATGTAATTATACACTATTATTTACATAATGTTTGATTTATTTTTAATAAATACATTTTATTTAATTATATGAATTTTTCTATATACATATTCTTATAATATGTAGTATTCATATTTATTGTGCTAACACACACCTTTTTGATACCCATATTAGCCTATATGTGTATTTATATTTTATTTTTATTTATTTCTTAAGCAACTCCTTAAATTTTATAATTAATTCCACTAAATTGTAATTTTCATTTAATTATCCTAATTTTTTATTATATCTCCAATATAAATTATTTTTCATGTGCCAACCCACCATTTGCTCCCAAAATTTCTTCAAATCTTTGAAATTAATTTATTCAACTTTTGTTATTTATTTTAAATTTTTTGACAAAATTCTGGGGTATTACAACCTCCTTATTACTGACTAACTTAATTGCAAATCTTGACAGCTTAGTAAACTTTTGTTCATACTTAATCACAATCATAGTCCTTTGTGTCTGTTGCATGAACTCTAACTGAAGCTGTTTGGTAATGGCCATGGAGAAGAAATTGTCATAGAATAGCTTTTTGAACTGCTCCCATGTCATGGTTGAATTATCAATATTTGGATCATCATAATTATTTCCCACTAGTGATAGGTAGGTCCAATGAATTGACGTACTACCAAAGACAATCATCTACGGCTAGTTGCCCCCAAAGCATTAAGATTTTTGTTCATTATAGACAACCACACATATGTTGCCATATATGATCATCTTTCTCATCAAAAGTTCTTGGTCATAGCTTCTAGAATTCTATTAGAAGTTTTCTTTCCTCCTTATTTTCTTGAACAACTTGGTCGCGATACCTCAAAATTTTGTTAAATAAAATAAAATAAAATAAAATAATTCAAATAAAGTAGACTTTGAGAAAATCATAGAAGTAACCATGCAAAAGATGTACAACTCAATGTACGAACGGATATGCAAACTAAAACAAAACACAAAATTTTGTGTAAAGATACTCCACTAATTACTGTAGTAATGCAATCCCCTATTGTGGTAGTGCGAGGTTGGCCAAAAAATCCAACAAAAATATTGTGTTTTGGCTACTTCGATAATGCCTTCTCACTATTGCGGTAATGCGTATAAAATTTGTGCTAAAAGGTTATGTAAAGTTTTCAAAAACAAGTACATAAAGTTTCTAATGCATGGGCAACTTCTAAAATCAATACTTGCTAATACTTGATTGTAGGAAACAAATAAAATAGAAAAGAAAGGAGTTAGAAAAGATTTCTACCAAGGAAATAACCCCAAGAACTTCCTAAACTTGTCCTAATTAAACTATATATAAACCAAACATATTTATGTAACACCCCAACCCCCAAGACTTGATTGTTTAGCTAATTACAAGGCGGGTCGGGCCATGTTATATTTACAAGTACATAACTTGCATCAGATTCTATTTCAATTATCTCAAGTTTCATTAATTCATAATGAGCACACAACCCCAACAATTTAACTTTAATTTAATAAGACTATTACAAGGGAGATAAAAGAAATATTCCAATCTTTATTTATTCAATGAAATAAAGAAGTACATACCTTGGATCTTAAATATTTAAGATAAATCAAGAAAGAGTACATAACTCAAAATAGAAACACAATTCAATGGAAGTCTTAATTTAAATAATCAAAACTTGGGCAACATGCCCTAACATATAAGCTTTCCAAATTTAACATCCTATCAAATATTCAGTAGTCTTCATGATTCAATTTCTTCAAAAATAAGAGGGGAAGAAGTGAACACATAGCCTAGTAGATCATTCCATAAATAACTAAGTTACTAATTTAAATCAAAAGCACATCCAAATTCAAGCACTTGTAAACAATTAGGCGATTCAAACAACATCTTTGGTTATTGTTGACATTAAGATTGAAAGGAGTTCTAATCCCTTGACGTTCCTATCAAGATACTCCACTCTTGGATGAAAGACAATTCATCTTGTTATATTCCATTGGAATAAGGATCTCATCTCCAAATTCCAAGTATTTTTGGTTATACCCATCCACACATAGTTATGAGCACCATATACACTTAATATATGTAAAGAACACCCATAGCATTACTTAGATTACTATGACAGTACGTGGTTTATAAACTTCAAAGTATTAAACTTAATTCTCACATATTCATAAATTCAAAATTAGAATATTAAAATCAAGAATAAAGCATTCAAAAAGCATGAAAATAACGCATGGCACGCTTGACAATTCAAATTAAACCTAAGCATGAAAATTAGGCATGGCATAGTGTTATAAATATTTTGAACATGCATGCATGATGATCAAAATTTAAATCATGATAAAAAATGTAGGAGACTAAAAATAAACATATTAAACTGAAAATAAAAGATGCATGGACATGCTAGAAACTCAAACTAGCAAAGTAGAAGTGTAGGAAATCCCATCCACCTTAGTTGTTTGTTTGTAGAAAATCTAGCATAGGTTCCCTTCTTCTATGCACTTTAAGAAAACCAGCAACTTCAAGAATGTAAAAGAAATCTAAAATCCTAACTTTTCTCTAAAAATCACTTAAGAACACAAGAGGGTGAGAAGAGGTTGCCAAGAAGAGGGGTAGAACAAGCAAAGAGGGAAGTGTCAACTTTTTGCTTTGGGATGAAGAATGAGTGTGCACAAGGGGGGTTTATATAAATTTTTCAAGGCACAAGGGGGCCACGGTTTTGGCAACTTTGATTAGGTTTTCACCTCATGTGTGACGGCTAGGTTTGCACACAAATCACAAGGGGATGGCTAGGGTTTGAAGTTCAAGGATACGATGGTAATCCTCACACTTGGCACCAACATAGTGTGTTTTTGGGTTTAGGAAACCTTCTTGTTCTTGTTTCTTTGGTTTCTTCTTGTGTGTGATGGCTAGGGTTCCCTTGTGAGCATGAATTAAACTTTTTTGAAACTTCTAATTAGGTTCCTTCACATGTGTGCACACTCATACTCACACATGTGGCTGATTTTGGGGTGTATGGGCTATGGGTGCACTTGATCATTTGTGGTTGGTTATGCATTCATGGGTCCATATGAATTTAATAAGAATTTTGACTTTAATCTATATTTTTGTGTTCATAATATACTAATACATATTTCCAACCATTTTTTTGACTAGGGTGATCTTCATTTCATTTACTTTCCTAATTTAGACTCCATTGACGGGTATTAGGCAAATGAAAACCCAATTCTTGGCCAATTGAGTTGATTTTTGAATATGTTGCCTGGTTGATTAGTTCATGTCATCTTATGAAATTTTAGGCTATTTTTAGGTCCTAAGGGTCACTAAATGAGGATTTTGGACTTGCTAAATTTACCCTTGAAATGGACCTAATTTCATTGCTTACCCAATTTCATCAAATTGATATTGAATTTCTCATTTTATTAAGTGTAGGATTTTTCAGGGTATTACAACACCCCATTCTCTTAACTCAAGCATGTGAATAATTTTTCTTCTTGCTCCTAGCCATCTTCTTGGCACTCTTTTGCTCCCTAGCTATCCCATAGTCCAAACATAGTAGTAGAAAGGAGGAAAACCTAGAATATTACATCACAATAGCAAGAACATACTGCTAGGCGTTCTTTTGAAGAAACCAGAGGATTAAATGAATCAAAGAAGGCATAACGACTCTATCTAAGTTTCAAATGCATGATTCATGGTCTAGAGTTTAAAGTGTTAGGATTCCAAGGTCATAAGAGAACAAGGGATGAAAGAAACATGCATAGAAATCCAGTTTCGTACTAGTTACCCACGGTAGTGATCACTGTTTACATGATAATGCCTTCGTTTTCCTCTATCTCTAAAACTTTCCTTTGGCTCCCATGATAATGTCGCTATTTTTTTTAGAACCCCTTTAGTTACCGCGGTACTTTACCACAGTAATGCAACCCTGCATCTGTGCATCCCACTGGTTACCACAATAGTTCTTCTGCACTTCTTGCTTTTTACTCTTGCATTCTGATTACTACGGTAACCCTTACTAAGATGATTTTTGAGTACAAAAGAGAATAAACCACACTTAGAAAGTCCCTCACACACTCATAAAAATTGTCCAAACCATGCAATCTTGCTCACACATGATGACAACAAGGGATTCAATCCAAAATAGAAAGTTGCCAAACTGTCCAAGCCTTGTTGCCCAAACATTGCTAATTTTGTGCACATCAAATCCATGCCAATCCATGACGCACAAAATAGAAACCGAAATGTTTCCATGCTCTTACATGACGTACAAGGGAGGAAATCAACTAGGAAAGTCATCTTGCTCACAATATCACACCATATTGACACCCAAAACCAAGATAGCAAATGGTTCCAAGCACAAGATTGTGTTCACACATGAAAAGGAAATCCTAAATGAACACTTGCCTAAACCATACGTGTGTTCACACAAGAGAGGAGACCCTAGTCCTCCCACATGTCAAAAATGTGCACAAGGAAGATGGAAAGTGGCTGATGCAAAGATTCCCAAATCTTCCCCCCTATGTGCACAAAAAAATCTATATGAAGGACCCCCTATGCTCACTTTTTCTTCATCTTAAAGCAAGAGCTAATAAGTCATTCTTGTTCTTTCTAAACCTTCTTCTTGGAACCACCCCTTACTTCTCTTTTGTTTATGAGTTTTCTTAAGTGAGAAGTTATTGTTCTTGAAGTTTTTTGACTATAGAAACTCTGCTGAATTTTCAAGAAAGTGCAAAACAAGGTGGAAGTGATTTCAAAAACCCTCTCTTTACTAGTTTGAATTAATATCATGTTCATGCATGTTTTAAAATCTGTTATCATACATATTTCAAATTCAATCCATTCACATTATTTAATTTTCAAATTGATACATATGCCATGTTTAAGCATTTATAAAACTATGCCACGCTTAGTTTCGCATGCTTTCCCTGATTTTGAGATATGATGCATGCAAGTGATGTTTTTGGGCTTTCATGGTGATAATATGCTGAATTTTAATTCTTTAATGATTCATGATTGTGAGAATTCAAATAAAAGACTGATATTAAGTGCCACATATTGTCATAGTGATCCAAAAGGATACTATGGGCGTTCTTTATATATACTATGCATATATGAGTTGCGTATACTATGTGTATATGGTTGTAGCACAAAATACTTTGAATACGGGCAAGGGACCCTAAATCCAACGGAATGTGATATAAAAATTTTTTTTTCCACTCATGGGGAGGTATTTTGATAGGAACATCAAGGGGTTGGACCCCCTTTAAGTCTAACATACAATTAAAAATAAGAAACTGTTTGGAACGACTAATGTATGCAAGTGTTTGAGTTTGAATGTGTTATTACTTTGAATTAGTAACTTGGTTGTTTTTAGAATGATCCAATGGGCTATGTGCTTACTCTTTCTCTTTTATCTTTTCAGGAAATTGAATTACATGATGAAGCTTACTAAGGACTTAGATCGCTTATTTTTATAAAGTTTCCATTTTTATTTTTAATGTAAGGTTATGTTGCCCAAGCTGTGAATAAGTTAGACATTCGCTGAAATAGTTTCTATTTTAAAGTTATGTACTCTCTTTCTTTTAATAGTATAAATTCAAATTATGTACTTGTCTCATTTAATTCAAATAATGAATAAAGAAAAGTTTTTTTTTTATCTCTTTGTGTTGTCTTATTGAATTAAATTAAATAAATTAGGTTGTGTGCTCATAATCTTTAATAAGAATTGGGATAAAAGAATTAGAAAGGTAAGTTGTGTACTTGTAATGGAACACTGGCTAGACCTGCCTTGTGGATGAATCCAATTGAAGGTCTTGAGGTTTGGGGTGTTACAATTGTGGTATCAGAGCCTGGCATTAGTTACTGGGCAAGAATTAGAAAGTCAAGCCTAGACATTACTTATTGGGCTAGAATTGGAAAGTTTAATCTTATACTAAGTGTGATGTCAGTTTTAGAAAATATTAACTCAACTAAGTTTGACCTGTGCTTTGAGTTGAAATTAGAATGCCCTACCTTCTATTTTAGAAATTAAAAATTGCTTTGGAAATTCTTTTCAAAAAAGAAATATATGTTTTGAAATACTTTTTTAAGGTACAAAGACTACAAGTTGAGCTTATAGTGGGTAAGACTTGTCCCGAGTAAAACTAAACATTAAAAGGGCGGTGGGTTATCCCACCTGAGAAAGCACGGTTGCTAAGCAGACTTTGGTCTTGCCGCCTGATCTGGAGGTTGTCCCACCAGCTCATATGAGTAGTCGGAGTTGAAGAACACTCTTACTTTTTATAAAAGAAAATTAGAAGGTGAAAATTTAGGGCAAGGAACTTACTCGAGTTCGAAAAAGATGCCAAAGATCATCTCTTAACTAGACAGAGGTGGACAACTTATTATATGAACTTTCCAACTAGATTGAAACCTTAGGTCAAAAAAAGAGGCCTTAGATGGGAATTGAGATTAGCCAATGGTGTTGTAGTAGACCAAATGCATAAAACCTTTTGGACATAGGTTAGAAACTAATAACGTGTGAAAACAAAACACTTGTTTGGTCAAGATACAAGATTGAGAAGATTCTGTATCTTTGGTTTCTATGTGGTATGAGACGCATAAGAATTCAGGGTAATGGAGGAAGCCTGGACTCAAAAAATGATGGACCATGTTTGGTGAATGATCGGTGACTTTTGAAGAACTTGTTTCCCTAAGCTTGGCTAGCATATGATAGTCAGGGATAGTGGGGCTCGAGAAACCTTAGTTATTGAGACATTTGCGAAATTGATTGGGTGTGACAATTTTTTGAGTAGAAGTTTAAGTGGAAGGGCTAGAGTAGTATGTGACACTGAAACCTAGAAGCTTAGATGGAAACTAGAATTTTATTATGCTAGCGTAAACTTGGATGATTGTATGAATGTTTGAAAACATGCCTTAGTTATTTATATGTATGTCATGTGAAACCAAATCTTATACCCAAGGACAAAAAGAACTTAGAAACATAAACTAATAGTCCACTAAACAAATCGAGAACCTAGAAACATGAACATTTGATGAAACAAATAATGATAGCTTTTTGAATTGTAGATAATGGTCGGATCAAGAAGATATGCTACTATCTACCCCTTTTGACAAAACAGAATAGACAATAGCTGGTATGGAGGATTGGATGTAAACCTTGGCGATAGGAATCGTTCAAAGGCTCATGGTCCAGATCATGAGGGTCCTACTTTAAGCGATCCCTCAAGCAGCACCACAACCATATGTGCTTGAACCGATCCCTATGCAATAGCAACACTGACAATCCAGGCTCTAAAGAGGACTCAGGAAGATTTGGAAGATGAGATGTAGAAGAAGATGCTGATAGAGCTGAAGAAGCTCAACCCTCCTCAATTTAATGGAAACACAGACTACATCTTTGCTGATCACTGGTATCAAGAAATAAGGAGCATCTGAACATATTGAAGGTGACAGGTTCGCGTAGGGTGGCACTGGTCACGCACCACTTTAAGGGACCAGCTAGAAGTTGATAGCGAATGATGAAGATGGATCCTAACACAAATGTTGAAGAAATGAACTGGGAGATATTTACAGTGATCTTTTATGAAAATTTCTTTCCTAAAGCGATACTAAGTAAGCTATAGGAAGATTTCGTCTAGGTGAATTAGAGGGACCTGAATATAGTTGAATATGAAAAAGTTCACTAAACTAGCCAAATCCTTGTTAGAACTGATTAGGGAAGAGAGAATGAAGGCTAATCATTTTGCACAGTGTCTCAAGATAGAGATCCGAAAGATAGTAAGGACTTTGGGCCTAAAGACATAAAGAGACGTCTTAGAAAAGGCTCTAACACTGGAACAAGAACTCAACCTAGAACAAAGGTTGAAGGGGAAGAACAAGAGGCCCAAGAATGAAAAAGATCAACGGGCTCTAAAGAAAACCAAGAGTGGTGGGAAAGCACCACAGAAATAGGGTCAGACCAATGATGAGTCTAAGGAATAGGCAAAGAGATCGGATTGTGCTATGTGTCCAAGCAAAAAGGTCATATTGCTAGAAATTGCTCAATTGCACCTGCTTAGACTCGTTAGCAACAGCCACCATAGTGAGGAAGTTAAAATGGTCATTCTCAAAGTAGGAAGTAGGAACGTAACACCAATTAGGGGCAAAATTAGGGCTGTGGTTAGAACCACACCAGAATGTTTGTTGTTGAAGCCTAGGAAGATCAAGTCCTTGTTGTGGAAGGTATGTTCCTACTATTTAATATTGTTGTGAGATTGTTATTTGATTTAGGTGCCTCAAAATCATTTATCTTTAAAGGATTAACTGATAGGTTATGACTTGTGACAAAAAATCTACCCATAACTTTGAGTGCGTCCACACAACAGGGACCACTGTTACCTCAAAAAGAATGTGTAGTTGTGACCTTAGGTTTGGGGATAAACTTATATTAGTTGACATGTGTACCTTACCATTTTATGGCTATGACATGATCTTGGGGATGGATTGGTTAGACAAATACCAAGCTGAGATAGATTTTCCTAAGAGGTGAGTAACCATAACCCTACCTTCAGGGAAACCTATAGAATTAATGGAGATATGCAGAGACTACTGAGGAGTCCAACCATAGCCATGTTAAATTGTTAGAAGCAGAAGGATGACGTAATATTTGACGTTGATCCAAAACTAGAGCGATGCCGGGGCTAAATTAGTAATTGTGAGCCTTACTAGTGTTGAGAGCTTTTGGGAGACTTAGGTTCGAGTCTTGCCAAGAACAAAACACTACACCTAGTAAGTAGTGGCTAAGGTGGGGACAATATTGGTATGTAGTGGGCCTGTATTGTTACAAATTGTATTAGAACCGCTTTAGGTGTGACGGAGGTGTGAGTTATGATGACATGGCTGCTCCAAGGGAAGTGGATTGTAATATCCCACATTAATCTGACACTAGAGTGATGCTTGGGCTAAATGAGTAATTGCGAGCCTTATTAGTGCGAAACGCTTCTGGGAGACTCAGGTTTGAGTCTTGCTAAGAATAAACCCTACACCCAGTCAGTGATGGCTAAGGTGGGGACAATATCAACATGTAGTGGGCCCGAATTGTTGCAGATGAGTTTGAGAAACTCTCAGAGGAGGACTATATTAAATAGAAGAGAATCCAAGATCTAGTAGCTATTAGTGAGTATGAAGACATATTCCCAAATGACTTACCCGGAGTACCACCTGCTAGAGAATTAGAGTTCAAGATTGAACTTCACCTTGGAACCAATCCAATAGCTATACTTCCATACAGAATGATACCAGTAGAACTAATTGAGTTGAAGTCTCAACCTGACGAGCTCTATAATACCGCAAAAAATTTGTATGAAATTTGATTAAATAAAATAAATAAATAATCATCCTTGAGAATTTTATGAAATTTTTGGGATACAAAATTGTGTATATTTTAAATTATAGCCAAAATGAGAAATAAAGTTGATTGAGGAAAGCTTGAAAACATTTTAGTGTACAAATGAATATATAGAAAGGTTGGGTATTTAAATAAAATATCAAATCAAAAGAGTTGCCAAATATTATAATATATTTTAATATTTAACTAGAAATGCAAGATAAGTAGAATAATTAAATGATATATTTAGGTTAACAAATTTGCAAGTTCTATTCAAAAACATTATATAAATAAATAAAGGTTAATTAATTCCCTACAATTAATTATGTGAAAATTGAGGTATAATTTTATTGAGGCCTAAATGTAAATGAGAACTTCATTCACATTATGGAATTAGAAAGTCTCATTTGATAAAAAATGAAATTAGAAACATGCATGAGCATGTGTGCACAAGAGACCAAATTAGAAAGGTATCTAAAATGAAGTCAACTCAAAAGAATGTATTAACAACTTTTAAAATAATTGCTAACTAATATGTATGGTTGGAAAACAAGTGAAATAGAGAATTAAAAATGTTTCTAAAATGAAATCAACTCAAAAGAATGTATTAGCAACTTCTAAAATAATTACTTACTAATATATGTGTTTGGGAAACAAGTAAAACATAGAATTAGAAAGATTTTTAAAATGAAATCAACTCAAAAGAATATATTAGCAACTCCAAAAATAATTGCTTACTAATATATATGCTTGGAAAACAAGTAAAATAGAGAATTAGAAAGGTTTCTAAACTGAAATCAATTCAAAAGAATGTATTAGCAACTTATAAAACCTTTACTTACTAATTCTTATGCATAGGAAACAAATAAAATGGAAAGGAAAAGAGTTTTAGAAGGTTTCTACAATGAAGACACCCCAAACTTGTCAATTGATGCCCATTAGAACTCGACATAAACCCAAGCATGAGCAGTATTCTTTTCATCCCAAAGCAAGAGTTGATAAGATCCCTCTTGCTTTCTCTAGCCTCTCTTTGGCCACCTCTTTTAAATTCTTAAGAGTTCTTGAAAGTTCTTGAGTGTGAAGTTTTAGTTCTTGAGTGTTCTTGAGATTCTAGAAGTCTTAGAGGGTGGATGTGCTGCTGAAATTCTGATTTGTGTAACTAAGATTTCAAAACAAGGTGGAAGTGATTTTAGAAACTATAACACCCTAAATCCTCTGTACTCAATTAAATGAAATTTATCATTTATTCAGTGAAATTTGGGTGCAAAATGAAACCGAGCTCATTTCAGGGCTAAATTTGGTAGGTTTTCGAAACTCTCATTTAGTGCCCCTTAGGGACCCAAAATAACTTGAAATGAAGTAAGGTGACATGAACCAACTAGGGGGACAACATATCAAAAAATTAGAATAATTGGTCAAAGTGAAGGTTTTCATTTGCCAAACGCCTTTCCAAGGGTCCAAATTAGAAATAATTGTCGTTTAGGGTACTTCAGGGGACCAAAATGACCCGAAATGAAACAGAATAACATGAACTTACAAAATGAATGACATATCCAAAAATTACAACAATTGGTCGAGGTTAAGGTTTTCATTTGCCAAACGCCCTTTAGGGGTCCAAATTAAAAAGAATCATCATTTAGGGTACTTCGGGGGATCGAAATGACCTAAAACAAAATGAAATGACATGAACTAACAAAATGAATGACATATCCAAAAATCAGAACAATTGGCCAAGATTTGTATTTTCATTTGCCTAGTGACCTCAGTGGGTCTTAAATAAGAACAATTTTTAAGAAAAAAATCATCTTGGGCCAAACCATACCTTAAAATGTGCATTAGGTTTATATAATTCTAAAACTATAGGATATAAATCATATTTTCATGTAAATAAGGATATATTAATTTTTATTTGATTTTTGTGAACCCATGAAGTCATGGCCACCCCTAACATATGTGAGTCACATGGGTGGAACACTATGATCATGTGCACCCTATCCTACCCTAAGCTCCATGGAACGTGTCCATTATTTGAAACCATGAAGAACGATCCCATGTGCCATGTAAATGATCAAGTATGCCCACACCTATAGAAACCATGAAGAATGATTCTATGTGCCAAGATAAATGATCATGTATACTAAGGTTACATATAAAATGTCTCATAAGTGTGTATGTGGACACACATGTGACAAACCCAAGATAGAAGTTTAATGAGAGTGGCTGATTTAAAGAGATATAGAAAGATTCCTTCACCTAAAAAAAATTAGAAAATAGAAACTTACCTCATGTTCACATGTGGAGCCAAAAAGGGAGAGAATCCAATGGAAATAAGAAACATTCCAAAGCTTTGTTTTCGTGTGCCCATATTAGAAACTTATTTGATTTTATGAATCACAACACATTAGAATGTTTTCCTACTAATAAAGGACATCCAAGAGAGATAGAATGTATTCTAAACCCTTAATTGTGTTCACACACATAAAAGAAAGAAATAAGGTTCAAAGATTTTGCTCACACTTGGATTGGAAACCTTAGTGGTCTCACTTGTCAATCATGAGCACACTTGCCTTTCTCACCCAAAACCATTCCCTTATGAGTTTGAAAACATGCCAACACGTGGTGAGCTGCCATAGCTGCCCTAGATGTCCCCCTTGTGCTTATGAACACTTATAAATACCCCCTCTTGCTCACATTCATCTAATGCCAGAGCAAAGAGTTGACACTTCCCTCTTTGCTTGTTTTTGCCTTCTTATTGGCACCCCTTCTCACTCTCTTTTTTTTTCTTGTGTGAGAAGTTCTAATTTTAGTATTTAAGAGAGTTTTTGAAGTATTTTTGTTGGTGATTAAAAGTTCTAAAAGTGGTGGATAAGGGGAACCTTTGCCAAATTCAACAAAAACTCAGATTAAGGTGGAGGGAATTTCTTAAACCTCTATTTTGCTATTGTAAATTTCGAGCATGTTCATGCTTGTTTAAATTCTAATTTTTAGCATGTCCTATTTTAGTTTCAGCATGTTTAATCATATTTTAATTTTAGTTAGCATGTTTTTATGTTTTAATCACTCATAAGAGCATGCCATGCTTAGAATCCATGTTTAAGATTTAATCCATGCTTAGAATCCATGTTTAAGATTTAATCACTCATAAGATTTAATCCATGTTTAAGATTTAATTCATGCTTTCTTGATTGTTTAAAATTTTGATATTTATATTTTGAATTTCTTTTATGATTATGTAATTCTTAAATATAAGAAATTGAAGATAAGAACCGCGTACTGTCATAGTGATCCATATGGGTGCTATTGGTGTTCTTAACACATGATTGGAGTGTGTGGTTGCGAGGGGCAACTAAGGGATACTTGGTATGTGGCATCCAATGGAAAGTGACAAAGAAATATCGTTCCACCCTAAAGAGGGGTATCTAAATAAGAACATCAAGCGAGTAGAACCCCTTTCAGTCTTAACGTCAACTATAACCAAAAAGTTGCTTGAATCACTTAATGCATGAAAGTGTTTAAATTTGGATGTGCTATTGATTTGAAATAGTAACTTAGTTGTTTGATGAATGATCCACTAGGCTATGTGCTCACCCCTTCCTTTTATTTTTCAAGAATTTGACTTGAATTATGAAGGCCATGGATATTAGATGATTTCTAAGTTTTGATAGTTCTATTTTAAGGGCATGTTGCCCAAATTTTGAATTTAAGACTTCCGCTGAATTTTATTTAAGTTTTGAAAGTTATGTACTCAAGTTTTGATTTAAGAATGTAATTTTCTTTATTTTATTTGAATAAATAAGGAGTTTGAATTATTTCTTTATCTAATAGTATAGTTTTATTGAATTAAAATTTAATACATTGTGATGTATCCATGAACGTTTTCAATAAGTGTTTAAATAAAGAAATCGAGATGCAAGTTGTGTACTTGTAAATATAACGTTGGACCCAACCCGCCTTATGGTTGGGCTTAAACCTATTTCTAGGGGGTTGGGGTGTTACAAAATCATCATCTTTACTAGTTTGAATTAATATCATGTTCATGCATGTTTTAAATGTTGTTTATCATAGATATTTCAATTTCAATCCATTTACATGATTTAATTTTTAGTTTGATACACATGCCATGTTTAGGCATTCATAAAACCATCCCATGCTTAGTTTCCCACGCTTAGGCCAATTTTAAGATATGATGCATGTGAGTGATGTTTTTATGCTTTCATGATGATAACATGCTAAATTTTAATTCTTTTATAATTCATGATTATGAGAATTTAAATAAAAGACTTTGATATTAAGAATCACATACTGTTATAGCGATCCAAAGGAGTACTATGGGTGTTCTTTACGTATACTATGTGTATATGGGTGTACCACAAAATACTTGGAATATAGGCAAGGGACCTTAAATCCAAGGGAATGAGACATAAAGAATTGTCTTTCTACTCAAGGAGAGGTATTTTGATAAGAACATCAAGGGATTGGACACCCTTTTTGTCTAACATACAATTGAAAATAAGAAACTGTTTGAAACCCCTAGCTAATGTATGCAAGTGTTTTAATTTGAATGTGTTACTAGTTTGAATTAGTAACTTGATTGTTTTTAGAATGATCCACTGGGCTATGTGCTCACCCTTCCTCTTTTATCTTTTAAGAAAATTGAATTACATGATGAAGCTTACTAAAGATTTAGATTGCTTAAATTTTAAAAAAGTTTCTATTTTTATTTCTAATGTAAGGGCATGTTGCCCAACTTTTGAATAAGTTAAACTTCCCCTAAAATAGTTTCTATTTTATGGTTATGTACTCTCTTTCTTTTAATACTTTAAATTTAAATTATGTACTTGTCCCATTTGATTCAAATAATGAATAAAGAAAATGTTCTTTATCTCTTTGTGTTGTCTTATTGAATTAAATTAAATAAATTGGGTTGTGTGCTCATAATGTTCAATAAGAATTGGGATAAAGAAATTAGAAAGGCAAGTTGTGTACTTGCAATATAATACTGGCCTAGCCCGCTTTGTGGATAAATCCAATTAAAAGTCTCGAGGCTTGGGGTGTTACAAGTGTGGTATCAAAGCCTAGGCTTTAGATGCTTTGGGCTAGAAATTGAAAGTCAAGCCTATACATGTGTTGTTTGGCTAGAATTAGAAAGTCTAATCTTATATCAATGGTGGAATCAGACTTAGAAAGTGTTAACTCAACTAGGTTTGACTCGCGCTTTGAGTTAAAATTAGAATGCCCTACCTTCTATTTTTGAAATTGAAAATTATTTTGGAAAGTGTTTTCAAACGGAAAAAACGTGTTTTAAAATGTTTTGTTTGGATACAAAGACTACAGTTGAGCTGATAATGGGTAAATCTTGTCCTGGGAAAGCTAAACATTGAAAAGGAGTTGGGTTATCCCACCCAAGAAAACACAGTTGCTAAGCAGACTGCGGTCTCGCTACCTGATCAGGAGGTTGTCTTTCTAGCTTATATAATAGTCAAAGTTGAAGAACACCTTTACTTTCTATAAAAGAAAAATTAGAAGGTGAAAAAAATAGGGCAAGAAATTGAATAGAAGTTGAAAAAGATGCCCAAAGTGGTATCTTGATTAAACAGAGGTTGTAAGTTGATCAGATTGAAACCTTGGGTCTAGGAAGTAACCTTAGGTACAAACATGGGTGGAATAGTAGATCAAATGCATAAAATTTTAGGATATAGTTTAGAAACTAAAAATGTGTGAAGACAGAACACTTTTTTGGTCTGGACACAAGATCAAGAAGATTCTATATCTTTGGTTCCTATGTAATATGAGATGCATAGGAATTCAACATTATGGAAGAAGCCTAGACTCGGAGAATAACCGACCATGTTTGGTGAATGATTGATAACTTTGGAAGAACTTTTCCTCTATGTTTGGCTATTATGGGGAGGTTAGGTGTAGTGGGCTTGGGAAACCTTAGTTATCAAGACATTTGCGAAATTATTTGGGTGTGGCAATGTAATACCCTAAATTCTCTTTATTCAAACAAATGAAATGTATCATCAATTCGGTAGAATTTGCGTGCCAAATGAAATCGGGTTCATTTCAAGGCTAAATTTAGCAAGTTACAAAACTTTCATTTTGTGACCCATAGGGACCCAAAATAACTTGAAATGAAGTATGCCGACACAAACCAACTAATGGGACAACTTGTCCAAAAATTAGAACAATTAGTCAAGGTTAGGGTTTTCATTTGTCAAACACCCTTCAAGGGAGTCCAAGTTAGAAAGAATTGTCATTTAGGGTACTTCGGGGGATCGAAATGACCTGAAATGAAACAAAAGGACATGAACGATCAAAATGAATGAAATATCCAAAAATTAGAATAATTGGTCGAGATTTGGATTTTCATTTGCTTAGTGATCTTAGTGGGTCTTAAATAAGGAAAGTTTTTGAAGAAAAATCACCTTGGGCCAAACCATAGCTTAAAATGTGCATTAGGTTCATGTGATTCCAAAACTATAGGATATAAATTATAATTCCATGTAAATAAGGAGATATTAATTTTTATTTAATTTTTGTGAACCCATGAAGTCATGACCACCCCCACTTGATTGTGTACACCCACACCCACTTAAGCCAAAATCATCCCAACCACGTACATGTGTGTGTGCACACATGTGAGCAACCTATTTTTATAGTTTATTGGAACTAAGATGAGCATCTTTGACTATTATATGGTGTCCTCTCAAATTTGATATTGTACACCGATGCTTGATGTCCAAGAAATAAGAAAATAGGAAAGTATTTCTTGTGCGTTTGTGTGATGAGCAAGCAAAGAAACCAAAAAAGGAAAGTTGTCATGAGCACATAGGGGACGTCCCATTTGAATTAGAATATGATTTAAATCTCTTTTATATTCACACATAGTTAAGAAACAAGATTGTACTCATATCTTTTGAATTAGAAGGCCATAGTGGTCCCACTTGCCAACCATGAGCACACTTGCCCTCTTTATGCAAACCATTCCCTTTATATATAGAAACTTGCCCAAATTTTTATGAGCTGCCCAAGGCTACCCTAGGACGTCTCATATGCTCTCATGAACATCTATATAAACCCCCCTTGCTTACTTTCATTTCATCTCAAAGCAAAAAGTTGGCACTTCCTTCTCTATTTGTTTTTACCTTTTCTTGGCACCTCTTCTCACTTCTCTTTTCTCTCTTGTGTGAGAAGTTCTAATTTCAGTCTTATAGTGAGTTGTTTTGAGTGATTTTTCAAGTGTGTGAAAGTGCTAAACGTTGGGGAAAAGCTTTGTTGAAATTTTTGAAGGACCCACTATTAACGTGGAGGGGATTTCTAGAACTCCTTTTTTACTGCTTCAAGTTTTTAGTACATTTATGTTTGTTTTTAGTTTTCAGCATGTTTATATTTTAGTCTGAAGCATGTTTGATCAAGTTTTATTTTTAATTTAACATGTTTTGATGTTTTAATTCATACATGATAGCATAACATGCTTAGAAAACCATGCTTGGGCTTATTTTTGAATTTTTAAGCATGTCATGTATGTTTTCCATGTTTTTTTGATTATTTAAATTCTAATATTAATTATTATGACCTTGTTTTATATTTATTTGAAATTAAATATGAGAAACTGAAGATAAAAATCACGTACCATTATAGTAGTCTAAGTAATGCTATGAGTGTTCTTTGCATATACTTAGTGTATATGAGTAACATCACTAAGTGTGGTATGTTTTGAAATACTTGGAATGTGGTGTAACACCCCAACCCCCGTATCTTTTAATCAGTGTACATTGCCACCATTCTCAGTGGACTTAACAAAATGGCAGGTCGGGCCGGTGCTACATTACAAGCGACACACACTT
>JAJIYU010008107.1:0-18366 GCA_030144865.1 Tinospora cordifolia | reverse complement strand
TGATTGACACCTGAATGAACTGGGTTTCAGAAATGATCCCAGAGAAGGGTTTGAGTTTCAGAATTGATCTCTCTCCCAAGATCTGGAACACAGAGGTTAACCCCTTTCAGTTTAATTGACAACTGTTGATAACTAAATGTTTGAAACGCCTAATGGATGATAAGTGTTTGCATGTTCAGTGTTTGGTTTAAATAATGCTATGGATTAACTGTGTATGATCCACTCGGCTCTTGAGCTCACCCAATCATTTTTTCAGGTAATTATTGAAGACCTCGCCCCTGCAGATCAATGTAAATTAATAATAGTGTACCTCACAGTATGAGGATAGTAGAAAATAAAGTGTATTGTAGGGCATGTGACCCACTATATTTGATCATGTCAGATGTTGATAATATTTGTATTATCAAAAGATGTTTATGGAGCCCACAAAATTATTCATAACTCTGATAATGAAGCAATGTTTTCAATTATTTTGAAATACAGAGATTATTGTATTTATATTTTATCCCTTGGATATGAACTGATGAAATTAACAGATAAATGATGAAAAGAAAAAGTAATATCCCCAATTCTCAAATAGAAAGCAGGAATGACTACACTCATAAGAAATGACGTCTCAAGCTACGAGACCACTACGTCACCTTTGACGTATGTAAGAAAGATCGGGAGCTGGAGGTGTTACATTATCACTATCCAAGTCATATGAAGATTGATAAATCGATACCACCTGTTTTATAGAATACATCATTATCCTTTTCTCTCATGATATCTAGATTAAATATAACATATGATCAACATCATTCTTATATTGTTAATCATATTATTTTTCATCTCCAAGTAGACTGATAAAAATAAATGACATTAAGAAGTCTATCAATTCGCTTGAGCACGATCATGCATTTGTCAATCTCACTTTAGAAGGGCCCAAGTTATTTCTCTCATAATGAGAGGGATAAATTCTTTCTCAATCACTCATTCCTTTTCATATATCTTACTATGTTCTATCGCAACCTTTATAACATCCACTCAATGATAACATTTGATTATGTCAAAACATAATGTTTCTTATGCAGGAAGGTGATTTTAGCTTCAAGGATTTATAATGTATCTATCATAAGAGCCACTTATGATATTAATCCATAGCGAGTCAATGCAATATTTTGTTCTCTAATTAGTACCTGTGAGTTTAATTTGTGTCTTTATACACATGACTATCACATGATCATCAATCAAATCCCACACTAGTCTTACTCATTGTTGTTGTTTACAATAATAAGCAACTAGGGACATTACTTTAGTTATTAATATATCTTGTACATAAAAAAATGAGAAAATATTAAGAACCATCCTTCTAATCTTAAAAACTAGAATAACAAGAGAAATAAGAAGATACTTTCAAAGTTATGTAACTATTTTCTTAAAAACTAGAATAACAAGAGAAATAAGAAGATACTTTCAAAGTTATGTAACTATTTTCTTATCCCTGATGATGGGTTTTGGAATGGGTGTATAGCACCCCAATTTTTGGTCCTTTCATCTCTGTCACATCAGAGTCACATGTGGAAAAAACACATCTGTTCTACATTAAATATCATACACGTGTCGACCATCAAGAACCGAAACTTACTTTTCTCACACTCAACTCATTTTAAACACCTTCTAGATACACCAAAACTCATTTGAAACATTTGTTAGTTTCTTGGACATACCAAAAATATCTCATGTGAAAGTAAAGAGATAACTAAACAATTTAGTTATCAAACTCAAATTTTAATCCTACAATGTCTAAAATAAAATTTTCAAATAGAAGTTTCTAAAACATGGCCTATGTGGTTGAAAACTAACTCATAAGTAAAAGTTCAACATCTAAATCAATCTAACGAGCCATATACCCAATTTTTAATAACCAATCAAAAGAAAATATCATAAAACAGCCTCTATAGTGAGGTTTGCAGACTAGCTAGAAGATATCCTGGAGAGGTTGGTCAGCAAACACCGCCTCAAATGTCACCTAAAACAGAAAGGTGGAGTGAGCTCGAGAACCCAGTAGATTATACACAGTACATCCATAACATTGTTTTAATCAAACAAAAAATATGCAATCACTTCTCATACATTAGGTGTTTCAAGTATTGATTTGTTTAATAGTTGTTATTTAGACCAAATGGCTTAACCTTGGTGTTTTTTCATCATCATCATCATCAAGTAAAAGGAGAGGGAAAAAGTTCAATATTTGTCAAATTCCAATGGACTCCAGGGACACACTCCCATCACCACAAAATTCGAGACACACCCATAGTTCTATCATTGGGAACAAGGAATAAACCCAGTGTTACAATTGCAAGAACGTCCACAATGATTCCTCGTGGACCACTACGATAGTATGTGGTTTAAATTTTAATTTAGTATTTTCGAAATTACACAAGCACATGTTTCATTATATCGTGCATGTGTATCATTCCAACATATAACATACACCACATATACATGTAAATCAGATATGTTGATTATCTCATGATATCTAGGATAAATTCATGCATATTTCATGTTATAAAAACATGTAATCATCAAGCATGGATAAATCGATCATACCTTTTAGCATTCATGTAAACATATGCAATCATGGCATCCAATCATCATTTAAATACACCCTAACATGCTTCTAGGCATTCAAAGCAATGTAAAACACAACATGTTCAGCATAAAAATTCAAATAATACTAGGGAGCAAGGTAATCACTTCATCTTGTTACTTCGCTTTGCTTGTTTTTACTCTTGCCGTTATAGTTTGGAATTCCCAACCTAAGATTCACAAATCATTCTCTTAGTATTTGTTACACTCGTAATAGTATAAAGTTAAGGTATATTGGTCTTCTAGTAATTTTAGCATATGGTCTGAGTAATAAGTCAAAATTGGTTGAATGTAATGTATTTCTACCCCCCACCACCAAACATCTCAGCGGAAGAAGGGAGTACCATAGTTGTTCGTTTGCACGAGTGTACACGACATGTAGGGTTTTGATGCATTACCGTGGCAATGTGAAAGAACAGGCTATACACAAGACCGATAATGATAGGTGTATGTCGGGCTAACATTTCTCTTATGTACCACAATCATATAAGTGAGCACTATGGTAACGACGACTTTTGTACGAAAACAAGTTGCAGGGACATGCTATCGTTGTAGCCTGGGCATTCCTGTAGTAGTACCATGGTCCTAATCACATTACCGATGTGGTTTGAAGCATTACCATGCTACTATGATAGTGAACAATACACTACTGCGTCTATTACCGCGGTAGTCATGCTGTTCTCTAAGAAACTGCACTTTCATGCATCTGTTCTCGCCTCTCAGTGCATGTCACTTCAATACACTAAAACTCTAACATTAAAATATGAATCATAATGATCAGAAGAGCATTATACCTCAATCTCATTCGCTGCTTCTCTCATTTACTTCACCGAAACGCCTCAAATGGTTCCAAGGTTCTGTTTATAGTTGAAAGAATGAATGTAACTCAGATGATGCGAAACTATGATCGAAACTCATGTATTATCTGTGGAACGGATGTCTTACCTTTGTATTTTCACATAGAAACGTGTTACAGTCCGAGTCTCCTACAAACTGTGCATTTCTTCTTTTGTCAATGCTTGTGCGACTGCTGGAAGAGGATAGAACAGGGTAGGTTAAACATCGAATATGTGTGAGAGTAAAGGAGGTTTGATTATTCGCAGTTGGTATCGCCTCTTGAGAATGAACATGCAACTGCAAAATAGAAAATGTGAATTAGGGTTTTCTATACAACATGTCATATATAGATGTACCTTACATGATCAGGGTTTTGGTTTTAACCTATATATCCAGGTTGTTATCGCAATGCCATAGTATTGCGACCTAGTAAGGTTGTCCTATGACTGCATCTCAATTTCTAGGTTTTCAATCGCAGCACCGCAGTAACGATTTCCATTACTGTTGTAGCGCGGGTTGTTTTGTGATTTTCGTCTTTTGGTCGATATTCTTTGTTTTCTGACTTTGTACTATTTTTTATATTTATTCTAGGTTCATTTAAATTGGTATCTTGATTATGAAGAATTTCTAATTTTTAAAATAATTTAATTAAATTATTTTACCTTTAAATTTTCCAAAATTCTATAAATAATTTATTAACTTTCACGTTATTATAGGTAGTTACATGCGAGTTATGTGAATTTTTTTCACTTTTTTTATATCATCATTTTTTAAATGTTGCAATAGAGTTGCAAGGCACTGATAGTCAAATGTATTCCAATTATCAAGCCGTAAAGGAACCACCTGCCATTGTGGACCATGTCGACCCATCACTAAATGGATAGTGTGTGGCATTTGATCATTCTTTTCTTTAGGTATATATTCTTCTTGGTAATTTTGTAGTTATGATGCACTAGCGTTAGTTTTTTTTTTCTATTTTCCAAAAACTACACCTTAATCTAGATTTTAATTATAATGTCAAACTAGTCTATATTTTTTGTTGCACATGATAGTTTGTTACTATATTTCTTTTGAAGACTGTATATGATGAGATGTCAAGCTTGTTGTATATGAGTCCAATACGCTACAATGTTGCACAGACACTTAGTTAAAGAATGGTCATTTTTTTTATACTTTATTTAGAGTAGTTTGTGTCATCTAAATTGAACATAAGGATTGAAAATGCTATTCTTAAATTTCTATCATATTAGCCTTGAAATTCAAGTGTACTGATAAAAATAAATGACATTAATAACTCTATCAATACACTTGAGCATAACCATGCATTTTTTAAATTCACTTAACGAGAGAACCATGGTATATCTATCATATCGAGATGGATAAATTCCTATGCATAATTCTTACTGAGCTCAATCATAACTGAAAAAAAATGAGTCACAAATAAACAGATGATAGCACACAACAATTGATAACACAGTTCGACGTAATAGCCTACGTCTACGGGGCATTGCCCGATAAGGAGGTTTTACTAAGGTTAGAGAATTACACACTACTTCACAGCAAGAGACCTTCTTCTTACAACAGATACACATTACCTTAAACCTCTAACAATCTTGGAACCGAGCCACTTATACACTTTAGACTATCAGGCAGTCTCTACTCAACCTTCTCCATTCCAACAGATGAAACTGCAGTCGTTCACAAAAGATCACTCATCCACTATTACAAATAATACCAATCAAAATACAATTCAGTTCCTCACAGTTAATTTTGAGTGATGATCAAGTCTGCATTCGTCCCCGAATAAATGGGCATCAATTTGAAGGCTTTCCATAGCAGGTCGGAATAACAAAAGATTTTTAGGCAGACTATGAGATGAACTGTGATGCGATACTGTTGGCACAGAATGCAAAAAAACAGATTTTCAGAAATCTGTTACTTCCAAAAACACAACGTATGGCTTGAAACTTTTTGCAACAACACGATTCTGTCTTTTTCATTGTTTTCGAAGACTAGAACATTTCCTAAAAGCAACCTGCAGCTAATCCAAAAGTTCTAAAACAAGGATGAAGCAAATAATGAGAATCAATGGAAAATAAAGAACCGTTGGCAGTAATCCAATGAATCCAGACGGTAATCATGGAAAGCAGAGACCATTGGCTACAACCTTAGTATTTGAGAAACTTACTATAGTGAAGATATTAGAAAACTTAGAAAGAATGTTTAAGAGGATATTCATTTTAGAAAACATATGTTTATCAGTTTTAAGATTCTAGAGGATCTTTAAAGTAGGAAGCATATCCCTCATTGGATTATTCCAGAACAAGTAAGGAAAGGCAATCGAAAGGGACACCAAACATGCCAATTCCAAATCTTAACAATAACCTTTATAATTATTCAATGAAAATAGTGTTTGATTATGTCAAAACATAATGTTCTTTACATAGGAATCTATGGCAGTTTCAGTTTTGAGGATTTATGAGATGTCTATCATGAGATCCACTAATGACATTGTTCTATGCAGTGATCATAGCAAGTTAGTCCAATTCCTTGTTCTCTAACAAGTACCCTTGAGTTTAACTTGTATCTTCATATACATGACCATCTCGTGATCATCAATTAAACCTCACACTAGTCTTGGTTCATTGTTGTTCCTACGACAATGAGTGGATAAAGACATTGGAAATAACTTTATAGTAATTCACGGACATTATTATAATGTAAACATACAAACAATATAATAATAAAACTTTTCTAAATTAAAATAATAATCATAATAACAGTATCTAGTTGATTGATCTAAGGGACATTTTCTAACAATTCCATGTTTGTGGACACAATTAGGATGCTCCATCGAGCCGCTTATGGTCAGACCTTTAGGTCCCAGTTTCAATCTTTGCATGTCGAGGTCCTCCATCAGCTACCCCTTTCTTTTGGTCATTGAGACTTTGAACCCTTAGGTTCTTTTTACCCCTTCATAAGGATGAGACTAATTTAGTTTTTGGGTATTTCAGCTGCCCATTCGGTGCCTTATTACAAAGGTTAATGGCAACCATATAGTTTTTATTTCTTATTTTTGTTCTTCTATACATGTGAGTGTTTTACTAATTGCATTTAAAAAAAAGAAATGTCTTGTGCGTATGTTCTAGTGCTTTGTCGGGTTAGTGCAGACTTTCAAGCATGTGGTCTAGTGCTAGAATGTAACCTTGCCCCTTCAACAAGTTCAATTTTCATTACACATGCTGTTTCTGTAGTGAAAAGATGTCCTGAGCATACTTTATAGAGTTCCACGTCCAAGCATTTTGATGATATTATTTTCTCTAAAGACGACTTGGGAACCTGTGGATGTCTCCGCAAGCAATCTTTGGGCATGCATGTTACCGCCGACCACCATTGACAGGGCAGGCAATTTCGGTTTTTGAAATCCAAGTATTTTTATACAAAAAACCATGATATTGTAAAGATTGAGATCCTTGTCCATCAAACAATTAGCTTGCGTACTGATTTAAGAAGAATGCAAGAAAAAGAAACAGAACCTTTTCAATCATATATGTTCCTAATATTTTCTTTGTTTCTTTCTTTTTTTTTTTTTTCAGAACAAATTTCTGAAGTCGAATCATTTTGAGTATGAAGATTAGTGGGCTCTTGTAATATGGTCGAATTCCTCAATCTCCTGAGTTATTAGGGTTGTATCATGTTAAACCCATTTGAAAGAAAAAAAAAAGAAGGTTGGGTATTAACTCAATAACTCTATTTACACCCTCCATTTCTCCCTCAAAGATTTGGTGGATTTCTCTTTACAATGATCACTTGATTCTCAAAGCAATAGAATCTTTAATGACATTGACTAATATTGGCCACTACAAAAATATTGGCAAAGAACACCACACGATGATGAACTGAAAGGAGAACACATCAGGGAGAAACATTTTCTTTACAAATAATATCGAACTCTCCCCTTCCCAGCTATCCCAAATTATACTTTTCTTCTTCTTCTTCCAACTTAAGAATTGATCAAATGAAAGAATCAAAAACTGAAGTTAGGAATTGAATATGCAACGCCTTTCGCCATTGTTGGGTGTGCTATACAACAACTGGGTCAATCACCCAGCTCCTAGGAAGTGGAAACATGAGATTGCTAGGAGTCATAAGCATGGTTCTACTGGAACTGCTTTGGAGGCATCCAGATGATTAAGTCGACATGTACCGAGAAGGAACTCTGGAAGCTCCTCTTCTGTGTTAGCCTGCAAAATATGTTACAGTTTATGAGCTGACAAGACCATGTCTATGATGATAACCACTGGTGAAGAATCAACTTGCCTGTATTAGAAATGCCATTTCTATAACCAGATTGTTCAGGTAACCCAGAACAAGACTGACCACACCCCTAGCAACCGTCGATGATCCAATGTCCACCCCAAGCTGCAACCAAGTTAATTGGTCAATCACAGTAACTGAGATGAATGAATTCTCTATTGTAATTCATTATATAATGAGCAGAAAAGTATATGGCCCAAGGTTAAAAAGGAAGGATAGAGTATAATTATTAATTGCTTAAATAGATAATTTCTACACCAAGAGGAAAGCATGAAAAAGAAAAAGCTCAACTTCTATCATTGGCATTGTATTAAAAATATCCATGAGTGTTAACTATTGATGCAAGGGTGGGTTTTCAGTGGTTTACCTCCAAGTAGTTCTTCCCACGGAAATAATTAATTACAAGTGCTTGACCCACCAGGCAAGCTTTCTTTCCAACACTCTGCTTAACAATCCAAGATCCCTACCAGAAACAACGGAATATGAATGTATTTTTAAGATTTGTGGAAGAATTATGTAGTTTGCAACTTATAAGAATAAAAATCAAAAGACCAAGAAAGACAATTGTAAATCTTAAGATTGATGCCATAAACATGTCCTTTTGCAGGTAGTTTGAAAAACCAACATATTTTTGTTTTAACATGAAAAAGAAAGCAGAAAATAAATGTTTCAGAAAAAACTGTGCCCCATGGGTTCAATTAAAACTACTACTCACCTTAGAAATATAAGGTATGAGCTTGAATCTTGAATTTCTATATGAATCGTCTCCATTGACAAAGCTCTCCAATACGGGAGTGTTTTCCAAAGGGGTAGTCATCATGTAATACAAAGCAAGGTTGTACGTAGTTGAACCTGGGACCTGATCATTGTTACCTCATAGAGTAAGCATTTCCACAATTGATTAGGAAAGAGTACAACTTAAGAAGCACGTATCTACCTGAATGTTTACAATGAAGAAGAATTCAGGGCCACCATGTGCAGCATATTTCTGCATGACTCCAAACTAAACTAGTAAGATCATTTGCTCTTTTTTTTTCACAAAGACATATGTAGATATCTGACTGGAAGATAATGGAAAATCAAAAATGAAGAAAAGAAGTCATAGAAAAAAGAGAAAAGGACAACCTGTACAATGCTCCCCGGACGGCCAGCAAGGTCATCTTCCCGCTTGTCAGATTTTAGCCAATCTGCAGCAACCATTTGCATCAAGGTGCCCTTTGCTTTAATCTGAGAAGTAGATAGCACATTTCAAAACATAACAGTAACAAAAAGCAACAAAAATTAATTATGAGAAATTGAAACCCAAAATATTCTACCCATGCAATGCCCATAATCAGATATATGTAGGTGCTTCTTGGATGTTTTCTTTTCATAATCTTTCATTGAGCTTTCACATTTGGAACATGAATTCACAGGGGATTTCAAAAAGGGGAAAAAAAAAAAGAAAAAAAAAAAAAGCAACACAGACAGTTGCAAGCCTGACATCTAACTGATTACATGGCTTATTTGTGCATTTGCCAAAAGTCATGAAAAGTCAATCCATTCTAATTATTTTTACAATGAAAAGTTTTTTTTTTCATTTTCAGACCACTAGTTCTTGTGTATAGTACGCATAATGTTCAGAAGGAAACTTTAAATTTAGTTTTATTGCTAAAACCCTAGATATGGGATGTATTACATAAGGGAATATGAAAAGAAAATGTTGTATACTTGTTTAGTTTACCTCACAAAATAAATGCCCACCAACTATTTCCACCAATTCAACCAGATGCCTGTAAGTAGTGATTGCTAGCCCGGCCATTTACCAACTACAACTTCTATAAAATTCATCTTTGTGAGGAACATTCATGGATAAGGAGGCTACACCATACAATTTACTCTTTCATCAAGATTTCAGCATTTGAGTTGATAACACGATGATCTATTAACTTATTGTTTTTCAGCAACTAATAGTTTCCAAATATCATGTTGTTCTCTAAAATTGCAAGCAGACATATACCTTTTGGTGGTCTTCTAGATAGTGATCGCCACGGATTAAAAATGAGGAAGGATCAGCAGTTGTCCAACTGCAAGCCAAATTACAGCTTGGATCTTTTGGAAGAGTGGTTCCATAGCAGCACACGATGTCATCTTCCCTTGACAGGTCTTGCAAATCCATGTAGCCCTTCTTTTGAACTGCATTATATGGAAGGTTAAGTGATATGACATAATACTGAAATCTATAATTTGTGCAAGATCATATGACACAATACTGAAGTCATATGACATAATATTGAAAGATTCACCTGCAAGATCATGCAATTTTCTAACAAAGTTAGCAGCTGATGATAACTTGGGTTGGCGTAGATCCTGCACAAATCAAAGTTATAGGAGCAAATGTGAGTAAATGAAAGTGAAAATAGAATGGTAATGCCAAACATATAAGATAGAGCAAAGTGGCCCTAAGAAGAGAACGGAATTATGTGAAGTACAGAAACAAGCAGCAACTAGAAGATTTACGAATGTCCACAAAATAATGTCTGAACATTACATCCTGAGTGACAAATTATCAATAGAAAACACCTAAATGCAACTTCTTTACGTCATCCTAGAGCAGGTACAACTTTTTTCAGTTTAGCAGAAACTATAAATGATAACAATTGCATCATCCCACTGGCTCCTTTTTCCATATTCTAGTCTTCTCCAAGAAATTCACATGTCAAACAAAAACTATGTTGGTATTTGGTAACTCTACTTCGCCTTTACTTCTGCTTTGAAATCAACCTCTATTGGCAGTAGATATTTAAGCTCCACAAAAATAAGCTAAGATTTTTCACCCCTTCTGTTGGAGCTTATACCTCTACTTTCAATGGTTGAATTTTGGAAACAATTATTTGTTTGGTAGCTTCCTACTTTTTAAAAGGTCACAAGCAGAATCAACAACACCACCTTTGATTTTAGATAGACTAGAATTAAACTCCTACAGAACCATGCAAGTGCAGCATGAGTGCCATTTGCAGATTTCATTTCCGTCTTTCCTTTGGTATGCATATTTTCTTATACATGTCTCAGTGGATAAAAAAAAAAAAACGACACAATTTAAAAACAATTGTAAATACTGGACCACGCCTCTAAACCTTAGTCAACATCATTCCATGTAATTTAAAAAAAAAAAAAAAAAAAGAAACACCTCATTGGATCACCTAAGGAAAAGTCAAAGTCCATGACGAAGTACCTGCAATTGCATATCCACACTCATATCAGGAGACCACTCATTTTCTAACTGGTGGTAGTCTGATGGTTCAGGAACATCAAAAAATTCATCATCAACTGAATCATTCAACTCCCCAAGGCTAGCAGTCTTTGATGGAGATCTTTCCATTTCTTCTTCTATGTTACCCTCATTATGCCAATTCTTTACATGGCTGTTAACTTCAACCTTAATATCCTCTTTTCCAGCTGGAACCAACCTAATTTCTCTTTTCAACTCTCCTGAAGAGAACTCAGAGAAGGGGCAATTTCCTCGTTTGGCCTTGAAGAATTCTCTCAATGCTGCAGTTAAGGAAAAATGTCATGCAAGCCATGGATAGAGCATAAGCAGTTTGAACAGGTATAAAGAATAAAGGTTCACTTCCTAGAGCTTAGGCCAGAGATTACAGCTACAAGATCCTAGGTGTTTTCTGAATAAATACAATCCTAAGCGTAAGCATTTTTTATTTATCCTAAGAGTTATTTTATGGGACCATAAAAATGACCCTAGTTAAGGATGTGTTTCATCATAGAGTACCTGCAACTCTTCCAAGCATCCGGATCGTAATTGAACGTGCTGATGAAGTTTGAAGATAGGACTTCCAAAACTTCCAATCAATAGCAAGCATGTGCTTCACAACTGATTGTTTCCCTTGGTTCAGAGGAGAAATCACATATCCACCACCTAAATAAATGGAAACAAGAAATATTATTTCCTTTGATTATTCAACAATACAGATATTTAAGGTTTGAATTGAGGCAAAGGTTAGGACTCTCCAAACATGAATTATTGCATAATATAAGATGAACTTTCTTTCTCAGTTTATTGTTTTTAGCAAGAAAGTGAGCGATCATATTGAATTAGGACATCAAGTAGAGATATTTGAGGTTTGAATTGAGGCAAAGGTCAAGAGTGCCCAAACATGAATTACTGCATAATATAAGGTGAACTTTCTTTCTCAGTTTCTTGTTTTTTAGCAAGAAGTGAGCAACCACATTGAATTAGGGCATTAAGTGGAGATGCTCAAGTAAGAAAATATGAGAATCTGCACATTCGATGCGCATAAGTGTATTAGATCCAGTTTGATGCACAAGGGATCCACCCTTTCATGAATCCTTCTTCTACCCTGCAAGGCCACAAATCAAGTTGCTTTTTTTTTATTGGGAAACAGAAACTATTATATTAATATAATAAACAAATATTCGAAAAATTTCCCTTGAACATTCCTTAGTCGAACCAGTTCCCAACCAGACCTAATTTTCAACGAGTCCCATTATACCAATGTTGGAACCATCTTCAACTCAATTTCCTGTTCTGATTAGTGTATATCTACTTTTAAATTTGATAAGGTCGAGAGAAAAAAAAATGAAGCTCGCTAGACTGAAGATGATATCATGCTTCTTAGTTCTCACATAACAAATACAACCCTGCAGGCAACGACATTAATAACAAATATGTGGTTACATGTCATTTTATGCAGTTGCTGAATTCTTCGTTCACTTGCAAAATGAAATGATTTTTCATTCTCTTGGAATGCATGGCTCTTTGAAGTAGTACAAAAAGGCGTTTTAAATCAAAGCATACATTACTTTTAAGGCAGGCACGAACATAGCCTTTCTGGGGTTGACATCTTTTGTGGAATACAGAATGGTATAAGATCACTGCAAAAATTAGGGGAAAAAAAGGAAAAAGAGTCGGTCACCACTAAAATTGGCTAAATATACATAATTTTTTAAATTTTCTTCCAAATAACTATCTACCATATGTTCCATCATCCTCTCTTCTCCAATAACGCCGCAATAGTAGATCTCTTCGTTTCATGCCCCTGAAGAAAACTTATTGAGTATTAATAAGAATATAAGATGTAAAGTTTATCCATAGCTCTTATGAACTGAATTAGAAGATTTCTAGGAATATTTATTGGTTCAAGATCTGACCAAGGTAGCCAATCATTGTCCAGTTGTTTGTGCACAATTTCAGTATGACCATCAAGGTGCTCAACCACACTACCGTGCAACAAACAGAAATCCCATCTGCAAGATTAATTAAGATTTTATCAGTAACAGGGAGCGTCCATCACCTTGGAAAAGAACATGAAATGACTTGATAGATTGAGGAATAAAACTTCAAATTTGATGTTTTTTCTTTTACATTTTATACAAATTCAGTTCTACAGTCATTGCTTTGGAACAACAGTTAATGCCTCAACAAGAACGAAAAACATGGGTACCAATCCTAACGGCAGCCACTTTTTAGAAAAAAAAAATGTTGTGAAAGGTTAGAAATGTCCAAAATGTCGAAAGCAAGACTTATGATAATATGAGACTGATAAGAAATTAAAATTTGTAGATTTCTTTTCAGTTGCAGGATACAGGACAATAGGATCCACAAGTGTTTATATTAAGGTGAGACTGGTGGCTGATGCTCAAACTACTGTAATTTAATTTTTAAAATTAAACACTACAAATGGAGAACAGATTTACATCCCATGCCAACTTACTCTGATCTGGACGGACCAAAAGACATGAGCGTCCGGAAAATAGCCTCCGACGTACCATCAACAACACCCACAGCCATAATTGCTGGATGATCATCCCATTCCTGAGTATAAAATATTTTTGAGCTATAAAATAACATTGTTCAACCCACAAATGATGCAGAAAACTGCATACTAACCTTCCCATGGAAATCGCTCTCTTTTGCTTCTTTAAATAGACGTAAACCTGAGCAAATATCAAAATTTTAACATGTCGGCTATTTTAAGAGCAAGAAAGTCTCTTATAAATAGTGAGTACCATTTTGACAACCAAAAATTGTCCATGGAGAGGGAGCAATGACATCAGATGTGGCTGGATCTGTTGGCGTGGGTGAACGAAGAGTCCAGTCTATAGAGTTCGTAAGACCCCTGCCCTTTGAAAGGTTAAACCTGCCAAGACCAAGAGAATTTAGGTAAAATAGATAAAGGTAACTGTAGCAAAATAACAATAACTCATCTGCATAAGAAAATGCAATCATTCAAGGAAGCATATCACCTCATACCAAATAATTACTAAAGGATCCAGTAGAACTTAAATTACTAGAGAAACAATTACAGGCACTGGTGGTTCAAATCAAGTATCTGTCTTCAAGACACGCACTTTATATTTTTATGAATATACAAGACAAAAGAAAGAGAAAATAATGGATGAGAAGGCGCAAAAAGTACCAAATAAAACTTAAAACATGTTCGAAAGTAATCAATTACCAGTAAGACTGCTTTTTGTTCTTGGAACAAGCCAAAACATTCTCTCCTGTGTTTGGACACTCCTGCAAAAAAGTGTCTAATCATTAATGTGTTTAATATAAAATCATTACTTAGATTGCCTTTTACAAAAATTAGCAATTTTTGGAACCTTTAATGCAGCTTCTTGGAAAGAATGGATCCATCTTGCAGCTTCTTCAGGACTACCTGCTCCCAACTGTGAAGTTGAAATACCAAAACAGAGTAACATATGAATTGGACCAATTATAAGAGTTTAAATAATTGTAATTTCAACAGAATCTCACATACCTTAAGCTGATCGTTGTGATTAGACATATTAAAAAGGGTGAAAATGAAGAAAACCTGAAAGTTGTAAAAAAAAGAGAAAACAAGAATATCAGGTATCACACAACAACTAAAATAGAAAGGTTCCAGATTCAAAGAGAAATGAAATTGAGGTACGTACTTTCCTGTGAATACTCTCTCTCCCATTGTCCATTACTCGAATGCAGGAGTCTATCATTGCACTTTTTACAGGTTCCTAGCAAGGATCAAATTTATTCAATTGGCAGCTAATGCACTTAAGTAAACATTTTTCATCAGATGATCAAGAATAACATATTAAAAAGGCTGTAAATCCACATACAACTGTGACAATAAAATAGGATTTCAAATATAGTACTTGTGGACCAAACAAACATAACAAACCCATTGAGTATAAGGTTTTTCCATGAATGCAAATTTCTCAGGGTTACAAATAGTGGAGTTCAATTTAACTTTGATAACTATGTAGCAATAACCTTCTATATCCCAAGAATGCGAAGTACTTCATAAAGAGCTTTTAATTTGTCAAAAGCATAAGATATGTTACCTACACGTCTACATGAGTAAAAATGTGCACACCTGCAGCTAGTGAATGAGCTGTACAGAAATCCCAACATGCTTTGTCTGTATCCATAGCAATCTGTGCATTCTACAAACCTTGGCACAAAGATATGTAGATGTCATGTGGGTTTTGGATGCCCTCAGCTAGGTTTAATGTCATTTCATGTTGGATGTTTCCTTTCCTTTTCTATTGTTCTTCACTCTCTTAGTTGCGCATTAATGGTACCCACTTGTCCATTTTTTATTTTTTATTTTTTTTGCAGTACTTGATTGTGTTTTATTTTTGCTCATCAGAAGAAAATACTCACATGGTTTTTTTTCTGAGGTATTCCTGCCACTACAACAATAATATTTCTGCAAATAAGGCAATTATCTAGTTTTATTAATCATGTTTTTAACATCATTCAGATCATTTACAGTCTACGGAAATATCTTTACATTTTTTTTAGCTATTTCGACACTTCATTTCTTTTGTTCTTCCATTCCTCTCTGAACCTTCTATACAGAAGATTTCTATGGCTTTCTTAAGTATTCTCAACCAATTCAATCCATCTAAAACTTTTCCCTGACTACAAAGGGTTGAATCATGTGCTTTTTTCCACACTAATCTGTCAAGACCTAAATTGGCATTCAAATTATAATTAAATTTTGGATAAATTTTCTCACTATGTATTAATATTATTTCATTTATTGTCAACTTTTAACTTGATTTGTTACCCATGTCAAAATTTAATTAATTTATTTTTATTGAAAATCAATTAATTTTTTGTTTAACGGCCAAAATTTATTTTTATTGGTTCTGGCTCATGCTTTTGTTAGTTGTTATTTGGAAAGGTCTCGCACCAAAGTTGATACACAATTTGACTTCTAATCCAAAGAACCCCTGATCTGTCTCTGAATTGCTACAAGAAAGAAAAGATAACTTTCCAAATATGATTCGCAAAGTTGAACAAAATCCAAGATATCAAACAACTAATAAGACATCTCCGTTTTTTTTTTCTTCTTTCCTTCTTTTCCATCGGTTGTGTTGTATCAATTACAAATCCTAGATAGATTATAAAATCCACTTAAAGAAGCAAAAAGTTGAGATTTCAGGTAAGTTAAAGATACGTTATAAAAAGGACACATGATGAGACAAACACAGATGATGGAAAAAGGACACATGATGAGACAAACACAGATGATGGAAAATCATAGTATGGCTCTTCTCTCTGCGTGGAATTTTATAATTAGAGATGAACAACGAAGACTCAGACTTGACGATAAGTATTAACAAGAAAAAAATAAAGTAGAAATCACAAATTAACCTCTTTCTTGTATTGCAACCAGATACCTAAAATGAACAATTATAGAAAAGAAGACCCAAAAAAAACAACTAACAAGGCAGAAAATACTCATCAGAGAGGTTACACAAACTCGATTCTGAGTCAAAACTCTGGTCAGTTTATCAAAAGAAACCAACAATCTTATTCATATTTTCAGAGAGCCCCTAAAACTTAAAACTCTCTTTTCTTATGGAATGCAAACTCAATTCTATGGTCAGAAATTTTGTCCATGAAAATAATCATAAAAATTTATCTAAATGTTCAGAAAACATCAAAAAAAAAAAAAAAAAAAAACTCCCATCTTTTGCACGAAATGCATTTCGACTAACAAATCATGAAAATAATCATAAAAAAAAAAGTAAAACAATATAAAAAAAACCAAGGCATTAATATTGTCCATAACGGATAATGAAAATGAGGAACGCAAAATAAAAATAAAAATAAAAAGACTCTCGTCATTACATTTTAATTTCCCTTATTCCATTTTTTTTTCTTTCTTCATTGCAATCAAAATTCAGATAAAAATAGCTCTAAACACCATTATTTTCCTTAATTATCATCAAAATCATGGACTAGAAAGTCCCTTTCTTACCTCGTGATCAGATACAGGTATGGATTTGAAGCTTTTGAGATAATGGCCTTCAAGAATGAAATACCGCTTTTGAGAATACTGCAATCCAATCCGATTGGATCGAATTATATACATCCACCCTTCCGTTCTGCTGCCTTCATTCTGCGACACCCCCATTTCACACAAATCTCTCAAAATCCAACCGCTCTTCCGATGATTCTTCTTTATATTTGATCAAACTCGTACAGATAGAAATCTTTCTTACTACTTTTGCCAAGATTTTCTTATGAAACAGAGAACAGAGCCGATTGATTAAGAAGAAGAGAGATCTTTGGCGCAGGAATAAACGCAATTAAAAGGAAAGAGAGGTTGAGATTTACAAGACGAGATTATGACGAGAAGACGATTCTCTGATCCCACCAAAGGGAATCAGAGAATCATTTGCTGCAAAATCCCTCTCTCTCTCCCTTCTTCTCTCTCTCTCTTTCTTGCGTTCTCTCTCTCTCTCTCTCTCCTCTTTCTGTTAAAGCAAACTACTTGGCATATATGAGACAAAGATTCACAGAAAAATTCAAAACAATAAAAAATAGTAATAGCAATAAATAATAATGGGGCTCAAAGGACAGAACTACCCTCGTTCCTCGTTGCCAAGAATCATCAATCATGATAGAATGCAAATCTTTTTATTGCTTTACTGAATCTGATTTCTATATAATATAATTATTCTAAAAATTATTACATAGAAACAGGTGATATTTTTATAGTTCAGTCTCACATAAATTATTGTATAAAAAATTATTATTTTCATATTTTAATCTATCAAAATAATAATATATTTTAAACCAATTTTTATAATTTTAAACACGTTATTGTATAAATATATTTCATAAATTATAATTCAATGTAGCATATATTGGCAGATGTAGTATACTTATATGCAAATTATTTTTATATTTATCTTATCATATAAATAATCAAGGTTATTAAATAATCATAGTACTTATATAGAGTAGTTATTTTATATGATACTTTTACCCTTTTAATGTACTATACATTCTTTAATGTCCTTTTATTGTCGTTCATCAAAGAGATTAACTAATTTTTTTTTTGTAAAAAGTATAAATAATAAACATTTAAATGTGTATATCTAAGCTTTCTTCACTTATATAATATATATGTAAGTATTACATTATATAACTCGAATGTTTAAACAAATATCTTTATATTTAAGTAAATGTGAGTCTCATTTATTAAAAATGATGATGGCATGACATGATTATTACATGCAATAAAGGTATAACCAATGTGAGCACCTTAACATTACCTATAT
>JAJIYU010008106.1:0-18426 GCA_030144865.1 Tinospora cordifolia | reverse complement strand
CTCAAGATCATCATCTAACTATAAAGTGTTTTAAAAATTGGATAGTCTATATATATTTTTATAAATTAAAAAGTGATTTATCAGGAAATCGATTAAAAGGCACTTTATTTTTATAATTTATCAATTTTTAATTCATCAGAAAAATGCTGAAAGGACTCTGGTCGCGCGACTAATATACTTTCGCCCTTATATGAAGAAAGAAAAAAAAATGTTGTGTTGCAAAGAAAGATTTTAAATATGATTTTATTTTATTAAACTTTTGTAAGTATTGCAATGACTGAAGAATGAAGATCACATTTATATCTTTTAGTTGTTTTTAAAATTTGTTTCATTTACCTTGAGTCAATTATATAATTATATCTATGTTAATTGTATGATTCAAAAAAAAAAAATTTAACAATTCTAATGTATAATGTAAAAAATGTTTGGGACTTCATCATTTTCTTTAATCCTATATATTTAAATAAACCTAATTATGATTTAAATAATACAGAGATTTATAAAGCTCTCTTTGATATCCCATTTCTCACCATAAAAGGTTGCGAGAGAGAGAGAGAGAGAGAGAGAGAGAGAGAGAGAGAGAGAGAGAGAGAGAGAGAGAGAGAAAAAGAAAAGAAAGAAAGAAAGAAAGAAACAGGGAAGAGTTAGAAATGTCACTTCTGAGGGCACGTAAACCAAATATAGAGTTGGGGTTGAAAGCAACATGTGAGAAAGATAAAAAAGAAAAGTGAGAACAAAGCCACAAGATCATCACACACACACACACATACATATATAATAGCTGTAAATATTATTGCAATACTGATGTATATCTATATATTTGAAACCAAATGAACAAAACTATGGGCGCGGAGGCTGCACTGTTGTACCTTAAAGTTTTTGGCAACACCTGGCGGTGTAGGATTTCACCTCTGATATGATGCAATGCAAATATATTCACCTCATCATCGTCAATTCATCATCTAAGAAATAAAATCTTCATCAATATCCATGCATGTTAGTAAGGGTAGTACAGTCCCACATGCACGCAAATATGCATGTAATTGAATGTTAAATAATTAGTAAAGTAAGCTCACCATACAAATTATATTTATATTCTTAATTGATGTGTCAGATATGAGATGTTTCAGGGAAGAAGCCACAGAACCATTTGTGTTGGATTTTTCATGGTTCTACAGTTTTTGAGTACAGAACTGGTCAATCTTGGTTTCTCTCTTCCTTTCTATCTCTCTCTCTCTTTCTGTATATATATATATTTATATATGTAGATTCCTGAACTGGTGGGTCATCTGATTTGACAATATATAAATGAGAGAGCTCAGTCACAAGGGTTTTAGCTTGCCCTTATATATATATACATGTATAGATGTACATGAACCATAAAATAAAAATATATAAATAATGTTTTAATTAGTGAAGATTTATTAAAGACAAAAAAAGAAAAGAAAAGAAATAACAATACTGAAGCAACCAAAAAGACTTCGAAATGAGCAAAATGTTGATTGCATTAAGACATGTCTCAAGTACACAAATGATTTCTAAAAAATAATTTAGAAAAACAGATTGATCCTATTATGATCACTGAACCCACCCTTTTATCCACATGTGAGAGGATGGATGAGCTGAAGATGGAAAATTAACCAAATTACAACAGATATTGATTTTTTTTTTTTCAATTTGTTTTCTCTCTCTCTTTTTATTTTTTTTCCAATTTTTCTTCTCAACTCAATGTACTTCTTCTTGGATCCTACCTATCATCTGGTGAACTGCTGTGGCAATGTCATCCACTGATGTAAGTTGGCACTCTTCTTCAACCTGTTTCAAAAATTGAAGATATGTTAATCACTTAATCAAATTTTTTAATAATTTAATTAATTAATTAATGGTTATGTACATATAAACTGACTTACACACCAAGCACATTAATTAAATTAGATAATATATAGGTATATCTCAATTAACCCACTTCACACATCAGAAAATATTGAATTGAACTGTGTAGAGGAAGAAGAAAGCAGAAGTGTGTATTATAGATGTTATAAATGCTCTAACTGTAAAAATAACTGGAATAACTAACCTTAAGACTGAAAGAATAGAGAACCATTTCATCAGCGGTGGTGGTGACGTTGAGATGGAGGATGGTTAGCCGGAGATTTTGAAATCCGGCGACCATTTTCAAAAGCTGCCTTGGCCGTCTCCGAGATAAGACTTTAAGGTTGGCATGGCTCTCCACCATTGTAACTTCAATGTCCGCGATGGCCGACCGGTTCTCGGCCACCAACTCGTTTGTCATGCCTGAACCGGCTCCATTGCCGCCGCTGCTGTTGGCGGACTGAGTGGCGGCGGACGAGTACTGTGGAAAAGTGAAGAAGTTTGCGAAAGGGGAAGAGAAATCTTCTTGATCTTGTGGGTGTTTTATTCTCCTCTGCGCTTCCAAAGATTGCAAGAGCTGTTCAAGCTCCTTGACAAAATTGATAGCGCCGCCTATTATAGAAGCTTGATCTCCCTGAAACAATCATGATATTTTCGAGTTCAGAAAAACATCAAAATGTTTTTAGCTCAAATAGGATCAAAACTTAGAAATTTTTCAACAAGAATATAATTAGTGCTATCTATACCCTTTGAACATAAGAAGCTGGCATTAAAGACCGGAGAACGGCGAGATACTCGTTCATCTGTTTACGGCGGTTTCGTTCGACGGCAATGTGGGTCATCCTCTGGTTTTCAACCTCTTCCTTGTTCTTGCAACTTTTGGTTCGCCGCCGCTTTCGACGACCACCAGCGCCAGGGTTGTTTGCGGGGGTTAGTTCAGTTGATGAACGGAAGCCTGATCGGGTGAAGTTTTCAGGTGAAGAGGAAGTGAGTTCAAGTTCTTTAACTTGTTGTTGCACCATTAAGGAAGGAGATGAAGCGACCCAATTGGCACTAAGATCAGCAGAAAAAGCTTTATGATCTGCATCTTCTTCTTCTACAGTACCATAATCACAGCTCCATTCACTCGCCATGGAATACAAATCCCTGTAAGTACTCCCATAGCTGAAAAGCTCTTGTGATTGTTGTGGGAAAACTACTGCTTCCAAAGCCATCTTTCTCTTTTTCTTTGTCTTCTTTCTTGATGTCTATCTAAAACCCTAGCAAATGAATCAAAAGATGAACTTTATGAAGCTTCTAAAAAGGGCTCTAAAATTGCCAGAAATGGAACGAGAGAAAGGTAAGAGAGGTTAATTATAGCTTAACCCACATCAGGATTAACTTGAAGAGATGATGATGATGATGATGATGATGATCAGAAACTGTAACACATATTATACAACATAGCTCTCTCTCTCTCTCCCCCTTTTTTCTCTATCAGAAGCAAACTTCAACTTTTCGTTCTCTCCCCTACGGAGAAATTCGATCTTTTTAAAGGCGTTGTTCATAACGCTTGTCTACAGAGTTACACGTGAGATTTGTCATGTGTGTTGAGAAGTGTTTGAGCGTGTGAAAAATATTAAATTAATAATAATAGTAATAATAATAGCAGACAGAAAGAAAGAATTAAAGAAAGAAAACCCTAGTTTCATAATTGCTTATGTGTAATATATAATTATTTTATTTATATTACCAGTCCCATCAATTTACCTTGCAAGAGCTTTCCAACTAGAGCATGTTTTTCTCCACCTATGAACCCAGAAGCATCGCCTAATTAGAGAGCCCCAGGAGGGTAAAGGGCACATCTCAAACCTCAGAAGGAACACAGAAGTAAATAATATGCGTAAACAATATTAATTATATATAATTAATACTACTTGAGATCTTGTCAATCATCGGATATTGTTTTTTTCTGCTCGCAAGTACTCAGCTAGTATAAGATTCTGCATTTATTTATTTTTTCTTCTTTTTCTTTCAAATACTCGAATTTGATGAATACGCCCGACAATTAAGTTATATGGAAAAATTTTGAATGTACTAGAGCAAATCTATTATCAGTTTTTGTATCCTATAATATATACAATTTCATTAATATCATCAATTCATGGTGTGACTACCTATACATATATGTCCATGTCATGAGCCCTCTTTTTTTAATATTTATTTACAGTTAGGGGCATGGATAGTGTAAAAATATAGTACATCTTAATATATATACTACAAAATTACTTAATGTCATTATCATAGTAATTAGCATAAACTAATAAAAAGTGCACATAAATCATCATTCAATTCACAGAGTGGATATATATGTATGTATGTATTTATTTATTTATTAATGCAAATGAGAGTAAAACAATAAACCCACTTTCTTAAAGTTTTTGATTCTTCAAAATATTTAAAAAAAAAAAAGAAAGAAAGAAAGAAAGAAAGAGAAGCTGTAAATGCTTTAAACAATTAATTTCATTATCTACCTCTATAAAGCATGCAATAGCTTTTAAATAAGTAAATTTATGACAAAAGATTCTAATTCAACTCACTTATCCAAAATCAAAATACATTAAAAAAATATTAAGTATGCCAAGTTCTACTTAGAAAAGAATATCTTGTAATGTATATTATGTATGAAGATAGAAGTAAAATAAAACTCTCCTACATCATGTAATGCTCCAACCAAAACTTTTTAAAATCAATAATTATGCAAATTTGATGGCCTAAACGATGAAATTTACCCAAAAAAAAAGTTAATAACTTCAAACATAGCTATGAATATTTTTTCAGAAACTAATTTTCTTTAAAAATAAATGTCATTTTATCAAAACTTTTAGAAGATTTTGCTCTCAATCTTTTAGAAAAAATTTATATTCGATGATTTTTTTTTACTATACTTTCTCTTTTTGGCATGTTCCAACCTTGATAAATACTGTCACTCTTGATGAAACATTGCTTCATATGTATTTACGTATGAGTAATGTTATTATATATATATGACTAATCTTCTTTAAATATTTAGAAATACCTTGCAATTCTCATGAAACTCTAAAACATAAAAGAAAGAGTAGTGATCATGCCAAAAAAATTTTGAAAACAACATATATAAAACATTTTTCATATAAAAATATATTAAAGGTACAAACTGTAAAAACAATAGTAACCTTCCATTCAATATATATGCATATGGCTTTGACTTGTTTTCATGATCATACTTATTCATTGTGGTCGAAGCTTGCTCTTTTACCTTTAACTTTGTTAATTGTCCTTTTGGTTTACATTTCATATAGTTGAGAGAATTAAAGAGATAAAAAGATGGCATTAATTAAAGAAAAAGAAAAGAAGTGGGTTTGGAAGGGAGAGCTTTGTTTCATTTGGTAATAATGACGGTCGGACGTAAGACCCGAAAAAGAGAGAGAGAGAGAGAGAGAGAGAGAGAGAGAGAGAGAGAGAGAGAGAGAGAGAGAGAGAGAGAAAGGCTGACAAAGCAGAGATTCTGGTGGAGATCGGTGCATGAAAGCCCACAGCACAGTGATCTCACAGAGTCACTGCTAATAGAGAAAAATAAAAGTAAGCAACCTTTTAATCTACATGCTTAGCCACTTCTACATATATATATATATATATATATACACAAGAAGAAGAAGTAGTAGTAGTAGAAGAAGCTAGCGGTACGTAAAGCAGGTAAAGCAAACATGAAGAGAGAGAAAGTAGAGAGAGGAAGTGGGTGCAGAAGCAGCAGGAGCGGCAGCAGCTAGCTAGCGTCAGGTTCAGGTGTCGGACAGGGGAATCCATGTGACCACACAAACAAAGCCACTCTGCAATCATCTACGATAAAGACCAACAACCTTTTCCCGAAGCCTATTGTCTTCTTTCTCATGCATATTCAAAAATATGAAAATTGAATAAAGTTTTAATTATTTCTTGTGTATTTTAATTCACTTTATATTATATTATTTTTTATATGCATATAAAATGTTCCAAAGCCCACAAAAAGACATTCTCCCTTCCCCTTAGGGGGTTTCCTTTCTCTTCCATCCATGGAATATTAATACTAATTATCAAGTAACTTTAAAATTCCATATGAAACAAATGGTTTGTTGTTTAATTAAATAGTTTGTTTAATGGTTCAATAAACTGGTCGCTCGATTATAAATTATAGAATTACTTTGTTTTATTTCCTTAAACTTGCCTCAGATCTCGTCACATAATCTCATATATATTGCTTAATTAATTAATCGTCTAAAATTTTGTACCTTTCATTTTAGTATAGTGGCAATACTATATGCACATAATGCAAGTTTGATTTTTAAATCCTATATACGAAGTTTGTGTATAAGGCAAGCATTAATTTTAATATAATTAAGATCACCCTACTAGCTGGTACTATCCTTGAGGTCATCACTGATTTTGTTGTTTAATTAAATGATTTGATGGTTATTTATTAATTAAAATGAAAATTGCAAGTGGGTTTGTCCTTAAATAATTGCTTAATTTCTTATTAATTGCATGTTGGGCCGTGGGATTTTTGTACATACGTTCTTTTCACGAAATACAATATTATACAAAGGACACTTCAGTTAATTATTTACTTAATGACTATAGTCTTAATTAATCAGGACACTTCAGGAATATTTGCACTTGCTAGTTAATTACTGCCTTTCATTACGTATATTTTGCATATAAAGGTCCTTCAATTGAGTAGTAAAACTCCTAACGTGTAGAAAAACGCAAAGGAGCGCATTTGAAAAGCTAATTGTCATTGTGTTTTGATTTTAAACACGGTTTTAAACATTTTGAATATCAGTTTTAATTACATACATTTTAGCGATTTTCCCCTTTAACATCGTTCTTGCTCCAAATAACATCAAGTAATTATTAATAGGTGATAAATTTCATGTTCAAACTTGAATGTTTCTTAATTTTTTGACCTGTGTTGCGCAAGCCAACCCAAACGTTTCAAACTAATTAAGAAAATTAGTCTTCTTTATGAGGAAAGAAGACACCTCCTAAATATATATATTTTTAAAAAACTTGTAATAAAAAAATCAAAATTAAAAGTAAGTATATCTTGTTGGCTAATAAATAAACATATAGCCAAATCATTCTCCACACATTTGGCTCCTAATATTTGTATACATAAACCCATCTACTAAGGAAGAGGGTTTACAAAAATAAAATTTAGGAAAACCACGAATATATTTGATCTAATTGCCCAAATTTAAGGGATCCTCTAAATAACTAAGAGAAGCTAGGGAATTCTTTAAAAGAAAAAAAAAAAAAGGAAACAGGAATGTATATATATATATTTGGGACAAAGACAAAGGTGACCGTCCTGCTGTCCCTATGTGGGTGTTGTTAGAACTACATTTCAACTATTTGAAATCTCTCTATATTCATGCAAGAGACACCTATGGTGTTTTTGTCATTATCATATGGGCCATCTTGTATATAAATAGTGCAAAAGAATTATTAATGGATCGATTTTAAGGATTCAGATCCTGTTCCCATTAATATTAATTCCCAACATAGAGGTGTGAACAAACCATCGCCCTCCATTCTATTTATATTGATATGACCCACTTGTCTCCTCTCCCATCTATATATGCTATATAACAATATGTATACAACTAATTGAGGGTGGCTTTTGACCCCAGCTCATAATCACCTCAAGACAAAATTAACACCAATCTCTTATACATGTATATACACACTCTCTCTAATTAATTTCCCCATTTCCATGTGAGTTGGAGCGCAAACCACGCATCTAGCTTAGCTATATATACCTGTGAGGGATCTTAACTGGCTCATGTGCACAACCAGAGATTAATGGTCTTCTTAATTATCTAAAATCCTTAGGTATTTTCTTATATATATATATATATGAGAGAGAGAGAGATAGACACCCATTAGCTATAGGTTTAATTGATTTATTGACAATTAATATGTTTTCTTATATATATATATATATATATATATATAATGTTTTCTATATTGAACTTGAAGTCGAGATGACACAAGCATATCAACAAATATATGATAGAATAAATGGCAATTTGCTGTATGGTAAGATTTTCAGACTCTTAAGCAAACCGTGGATTGCGGGCCTAAAACTCCGGGTTGCCTCACCTTTGGTTTTTGGTACAACTTGCACAGGTGCTGAAGCTAATGAACCGTCAGAGTTCAATAAACTGAGGTTTTTACGTTGTCGATGTGTATGTCAAGAAGCTTGTGTAATACCCTTTTACATGAGGGGCACAAACACCACACATTCACTGTTAAAATTTCCATATATATATATATATATATATATATATATATATATATATATATATATAATGTATGATTCTTTAATTTTCTTGACTTTGTGATGCATATATATAGTTTTTTATTAAAAAAAATTGAAATTTTTAATCATATTTTTGTTTCTAGATACACATATTCATATGACCAAGCCACGTAGTTGGAAACAAAGATTTTATTTGATTTGAGTGAATGAACTCTATTAGTTATATATACTGCAAAAAATACGGAAAATATTTTCTCACGTGTGCCACACATAAAACAAGAAGTTCATCTCAAGAGGTGGTTTTATCAAGAAACTCTATTTTCTTAATAAGAAATTTCTGAGCTATTAAATACACTACATTAATAAGTTATCTAGCTATGAACAATTACGTAGACAGGGTAACATGTACGTACATAGTTTTTAATTTCTTTTCTCATTTGTTAAAACTCTACTCCAACATTGGCACCTAGAGTCTATGTTCACTGAAATAAACTAGATGCATATGTTAGTACATTATGTGAAGTGAGAAGTTATAAAAAAAAAATCATCGATGAAAATTAAGCAAAGTAAGAATTATAAAGAACGAGATTGATAATGCAATTCGGCTAAGTCTACCTCTAAGGGATTAGGTCTAAGGGTGAAATGTTTCATTAATCACAAACCTCATATACTTGTAACTGGATGGACATGATAACTTTTAAATTAGTGCCACACTGTAAAATAGGTTCTAGTAGAGCACAAAGGAAGTTACCTCACTTTCAATAAATAATGTCAACTCCTTCAAGTCTTGTTTATCTATCAGCAACATCTGGTTGAACCACACTGATCTCACGCTAACTATTTTCACAATGAACTTTTAAAAGCTTCTCAAAATAAAAAATAAAAAGAACAAATTACAAAAAAGAATGCTCGAGATTGATCAATGAGTATTTGGCGTCTGAGGTATTCAACTCTTTGTTCCTGAGAGTATTTATAGACAGAAAGGAAAATGTCTTCCTTATTTGTCATGATCCACTGGATCTGACGCAACAACTATAAAAATATTGAATCTTCAAATGCTGAAAATCAAGTAACATAAATATTCTTAATACTTTCTAATCACAACCAAATCTTCTAGAATTTCCTTGTTTTTATAGAGATGATGATCCATATGGCCAATGAGGAAAGATCATATTCGAAACAATTTATAACAAGTTATTCAAAATTCAAAGGCATATCAAGTGTACCATATGTTTACAGTTATCTATTTGCCATGAGACCCATTTTTAAGAATATTCAATTAAAAGATAGTTAAAATTCATACTATTTCTTTAAAAAAAAATGTAGCTTAAGATCCATTATAAATAAATGTGTTAAGAATAATCTTATACCATATTAAAAGGATCTCAATATTTTAAATGACTTATTAATTTACGTAGGTAAGTATGTCAACAAAGAATCTTGTAATATTGTTCAAGATAACCATCCCCGTCAATATACTTTCTATATGCACTTAATATGCCAGCAATAATATATTTTATATAAGTAGACTTGTTGTATTTCCTAAGCAATGCAACCTAAAGAGAGAAAAAAACATGATAAAAAACATTTTGCATGTAATATGTGTATGCTAACTCGAACATGTTCCACATGTTAGAAACGAACACTCACCATTTCTTAGGTTGAATATGTAAAGGTTATATGCTCATACGTGACATATCAACTCTCTTACCACGTAATTAGGGTATTCTCATGGCACCATGGTCCTAATAGTGTGGCACGAGCATTTTTATGAATATCACACGGTTGATAGTTCCGATACTGAACTTGAGCATCTTAAATATCTTTTACAATAATTTTTAATTATATATTATATTAAGGTTGGAACTGTCTTATATATGCAAGCATTAATGGGGATTCTATATCACGGAAACAAGTGGAATCACATCAAGATATACATTGGGATTCATCATGTGCGTTCAATTTCCCTATACGTAAAACCAAATCTCTCGAGATGTAATATTTGGTAATAATCACTAATATATATATATATATATATATATATATATATATATATGTATAGCCAATAATTAAGTCTCCTTTCCCAAGAAAGCATCTTAAATAGTTAATTAAGCAGCCCAAAACATGTACGGGCCACATTTAAATAACCAAAAAATAAACTAGCTAGCTAACTGATATATAATTGTATTTGGTGTCAAAAACTGTGGGCAGGAATAGCAAATCCATGCAGCACTATAAATATTTAATTCAGCAAGGACACTTGTCCGTACATAAAAATTGCTGTTTAAATTAAGAAAATCGGCACCGAATTTTATTACATACCAACCACAAAATTCTTCATATATATATATATATATATATAATATTATAGTTTTTTTAGTATTCACATTTAATTACGTAAGTGCATGGCTACGAATTTTTAAATTATATATATCTGTAGATGATCAAAGCTTTGACCCAGACCAACTGTAGCAACTTGAACCCAATATTCCAATTATGTGTAAACTAGTTTTCTGCCAAACCAATAAGGAATATATATATATAGCAAATTGGATTCTTAAAAAGCCAAAATTTGACAGACGAGCTGATGAACTAGTCCAACGTGTCAATGCATTTACAGTTCTAGTTGTTAAAAAATATTATATGAGATCGATCAGGTTGAATATTGAATAACTTTTCTATATATAAGGAACCCTAACTAGTTTCTCTCTCTTTCGAATAATTCTGAAATATTATAATATTAGACAACTGTATTGGTTCGTGTGGAATTCATCAAAACCAATGCTTAGTTCCCAACTCCAATAATAATAAATTCAAAAAAAAAAAAAAAACGAAAGTTTCCTCTTTGTTCTTAGTATTTTGAAAGGAAAAAACAATTAAGAACAATTTAAAAAAAAAACAGTTTAATTTCCTTTCAAAGAGAATATAATTTCACTAGCTATAAATATAAGACAATTAACAAATGCAGGTTATCTTTAATTGTGCACATCCAATTCCAACATTTCCACTCATGTTAATTCTCAACCATCAACAAATAAATAAAAAATTTTCTCTCCTTCATAAAAGTAAAAAAAAAAAAAAAAAAAAGATTTTGACGTAAACAATGAAAGGTGCGCGCAATATTTCACAATTAAAGAGCAAAATGATAAAAATATAAAGTATAGGAGACTCAAAAATTTAACATGATAAAACTACCAACGTGAGAAAAACATTTACTGACAAGATGCAAAAGAATTATTGTGAAATAACATACAACGTTCTTTCGATATTCAAGAAGAGAAGAAGGAGACTTTATTTTTCTTGAATTAGAAGAAAACTAAGAAAAAGATTAAGAAGAAAAGAATGAGACGAGACGATTTGAGGAGAAAAGAATGGTGATATTTATAGATATCATTAGCCAACTTACACCCATGTCTATCACACCACTCCAAGCCTTGTCAAATTACTTTTTAAACAACCATGAATTATAACTATTTCTTTCAACTACATGTTTACTACCTACTATAAGCAACCATCAAATCTTAATGCCTTGTTGATGAAGCAACATCAAATCTTGTAAACAAGTTATCACAATGTTTATTAATTCTTCATATAATAGTTAATTTGCATATTTTTTTTTCTTAGGGTTATATATATATATATTATTCTTCTCCATATATTTTATCTTTTGGGATTTTATTAAGATGTTTTATGTTTTTCTGATTTTGGTATGAACATCTTTTAAATTTATATTAACACTAAAAAGATATATAATTATCTTTAAAAGAACATAAATATAAATATAAATTTCTCTCTGAAGCAATAATTACAAAAGATCCTCAGAAGTTTTTTTTTTTTTTTAAATCATCAAACTCAAAAGTGAAGTGATAATTAGTTTGTGTAGCTAGTAAAATAAATAATTAAATTAACTCATATATGAGATGAATGATATATCATAATTATATGTGAAGAAAATGATTTATGTATACACTTTCAACAGTTAACTAATTTAGCACATAGCTTATGCTATATTTTGGATATGCCTTTGATTAATCATGCAGTATTCATATATTAAAAAGTTGTGTGTAATTTAAGAAAAGTGTTCGTTGAAAATGTAGTGAACATTTAATCATTTTTGGAATTTTAACCCTTTAATGGTGTATTGCCTTTTAAAAGAAAATCCTCAAACCCCCAAAATATTAGCTGAGAATTTAATGTAAGTACTACCTAATTAATACACACATGTTAGCCCATGAGCGAAATAAATAGCTAGAGAGTAGAAAACATATATATAATATTAGTTTGGTAGGTGCACCGTTCAATCTAATGCTCTCCTCTTTCACATTCCGACAATTATTCCACTGCGCTCTATGTCACATCTGCTCTCATCTCCCTCTCTCTCTCTCTCTCTCTTATATATATATATTTCAATTAAACCCAAGCAATCCAAAGCTGGCCATGCACTATGTTGGTGCTTTTTATAAAATTTAAAAAAAAAAAGAGAGAGAGAGAAAAAAAAAATTGGAACTCCAAAGAGAACCTTGTGAGGTCTCAAGAGTCTCTCCTGCCTTATACACTTTTTACGATCTCTTTAGCAATTATATATATTTGGGAATAGACATTTTATTTATACAAAATTAATGATCTATTTGGTCGTAATTTGAAGGAAGAGTAATAATTTGTAACACGATACGATAATCTAATACAAATATGACATAAAATTAATAAATTTATATTTAATATAAATTGGTTTGTCATTTATTTATAATATATATGGTGCAATCTATTTGTAACGTCATGATAAAAATTGTTATCTCTAATCATAAAAATTAATATATATATATTGCAAGAAAAGCCTCGAGAACAACGCTTGTTAATGGGTAGTAATTACTACATACAATGACACGTAGTTCCATTGAATCAGGCCGGCATTAGTCTCCATTGATTAATTAAGCAAAACCAAACAAATTCTTCCTGTTGGCTTGCCTACCCTTGTAAAAAGGCTCTCACCTTTTTCTATTCTACTCTATATATTCTCTTCTTTCTTTCTTTTTTTTTTTTTTCTTTGTCCTTTTAGTTATCCAGTCAACATAACAACATCATGAATGATATAAACAAATATATATTTTTTATTACTTCAATTCTTCAACCGTAGAGCATTCAAAAGTGTACATCGAGATTTTTGCAAATTATTCAACTAAGAAATTTGAAGTTAATTTTAAGAGATCTAATCTTCCTAAATATTTGAATAAAAAAATAATTTATTATGGGCTTCTTTAATGTTAAATGCTTATTTTATTTATTTATTTATTTCTAAATTTCTCCTTATTGAAAAGAGAGTGTACTAATTATTTGCTAAATTTGGGAGAATTATATATAATTATTTTCTTACAATACCTTAGTTGATGAACATTTGGACTTGCAGATATAATGCAACAAAGGCTTATTAGTTGTCTTCCTTCACTATTCATGGTGCGGAAAAATGCTATGAAACAAATTATATAGGGTTAGAATTTGTTATATGACACAATAAAACAATGAGAAGTTAAAAGATTTGGGTTCAGGTTTGGGTCAAAATGGGTCAAACATAATTAGACATGACTAAATGCAGATCATATACAAGTTAATCTAATAAATTCAAAAATAACACGTTTAACACGATTATACATAAGTTAAAAGATAAATTATAAATAAGTTAATTTAACATTAATATATTTATTAATTTATTAATAATATATTTTATTTATTTATTAGATATAGTTTTTTAAAAATTTAATTTATTTTTAATATATTTTCTATTTTTATTAATATTTTTATAAAAATTTAGTTTAAAAATTAATTATAAAAAGTGAAATTAGTCATATACAACACGATTATAAAAACGATTACGACACTACCTATTTATCACATGACCCATTTACAATATATGACACAACTCGTTTACAGCAAGACCCGTTTATGACACGAAAATTGCCATCGCTAAAATTATATAATAATATCACAGGATACAATGTAGAGATGTTGCCTCATTTTTGGTAATTTGTTGATCTCCTCACCAACAAACGAGAACAAACATCAAAGAAACTTCATTAATTTTTTATCAACTATTTTTTCCCCTTTAACCCATGGCTTTAGCTGAAAAAAATAAAAACAAGTTTCTAAAATCTTTTTTTCATTGTAATTTGTATTGTTATAGTAGAAGTATTTTGAATAATTACATCGTATAGTCCTTTTCTACCCAAAATACTTTTAAAACTTATGTTATTTTTATTTAAAAAATAAATTTATTATTGATAAAGTTAAAATGGTACTTTTATAAATAAATAATTCTCAATTTTTTTCTTGTGCCCTACATCTAGTAAATTTTGTAATTTATCATCCTTAGTTCTCTAAGTTTCAAATTTAAATGCCAATAAAATTAAAGTAATAATTTTATAAACAATTTAAATAAAACATTTTATTCATGTTTTTGTTAGAGTGATTTATATATTTCAATTGCACAACTAATATACAATTTAAACGTTTTATATTCAAGTATTGTTATCATGTTATACATTAAAATTGTGGTAATGAAAATAGTTATGACAACTAAATATTTTATTTTTTCTATTTTTCTTTAGAAAAAGAGAAAACTAATTAAATAGCACTCATGTGATTTGATGCATCAAATCCAATTAATTAATATTGTAAAAGAATTTTGAGGATGGCTAATACAAAGTGGTGGCCCACCACAGTTGACATCAAGTGATATATGTGCCTTAGTACAATGAATTGAGATCCTATTCTGCTCCCATCAAATAATTTCAGCATCCCACTTTTTCCATTAATGAAAGACTGTCCCTTCGGATGGGCCCATCATCTATTACTGTGAAATATTATCATTTTCTCCCAAATATATAATATTTTATAAGAACTTTTGTTTTTTTCTGATAATTCTTTTTTACCCTTTTTTCCAAGGGTACCTGCACGAAAAGTTACTTCATAGTAGATCGATGTGATAGCTAAATTATGTTTAAATAATTTAAATTTTATTTCCATCAAAGGCTCCTTTAAAGTGATTATTATCAATTACCATTAAAATATTTATATTATAAAAAAAAGACTTTGTGTAGTTGGGCCTGTTTCTCTAAAAGCATTTTTAAAATTTAAATTATTTATTCAAAACCCTAAACCTATTTCTTTTTATCTTTCCTCAATTGCCCATTATAAGGAGGTTTGACATCATAACATTAAATAAAATTAGGTTAATTGTTAGTCTAATGTTATATTTTACTGTAACAGTATATAATAAAATATGTAATCAAACATATTTTTTATTTAGTAATTATAAAATTAAATAAACTCTTTTATAATGGTGGTATTAATTATCTTCTAATTCAACTTTATTCTATTTCATTCTTTAAAAGCTATATAATCCTATTTTACCCACTAAACAATCCTGAAAGTTGCTTGAAAAGTGTTTAGCAAAGAAAAGATAATTTCAAAACAAAAAAAAAATCCTCAGTTTTTCCCACCAGCTTTATAAATTTTTAATAACAATTTTTTAAATAATATAAAAATAAATAAATTTTAATCTTATATTATAACCTCTTGGTCTTTTTTCAATATTTTCCAAACTATTTTTATTTTCTTTATATTTTTTTAAATTAGAAATTGAGCTACAACTGCAATCTAGTGTGGCTCTTTTTCTTTTAAAAATAATTAATAAATTTGGTCTCAATTTGCAAGCTCAAATTTCTTAGATAGTTTTTAAAAAAAATTTAAATAAACAAAAACAAAAATATTCATAGCATAAATAAAGTTTATTTAACTGTACTATGGTATAAATAATGATAGATAAAAAAATATATATATTATTTTTCCGAAACCTAAATATACTATATAGCATTGGTGATTCGTGTACGGTACTGAACACGCCTATCTGCACGAAATATAAATTAAAGATATTTTTAAAAAGCGGAAATTTGCATGGCCGATAGTACTTGTGGTTGCGTCGTTCCTGTGTACCTCTGCGATCAGATTCGCTGTTCGATTTGACATCTATTTTGTCTCGATATGTTTGGAACAACTCTCTCCATTTATTCGCTGTCTTCCACGTGTCCCTTCCTACCAAGACACGCAGTTGTCCCCACACAGACGATCTTCGCTGTACCGCGCTGGGGTCGAGAAGAACCTCGCGTGATACTGTACTCCGTTCGAAGGGCATGCAAGCGAATAGCACGTTCTCCTGTGCCACTATCAACCAGTAATAGTGGCATTACGGTGTGAGAGGCAGAAGGCTTGATCCTTGCTGGGCCTTCTCTCGTACAAACTGGCCCAACTTCAAATGGGCTTTACCTAATTTTGGTCAAATTCTGGCTATTTGGTTTATACAAAAGAAAAACACATTCATGTACAAAAAATAAAAATAATTATATAAATATCAGCATTTTCGTTTTTATACATATTTTAAATATTTAATATAAAAAATTATTGATTAAAAATTATTAATATATATGTCAAAAATTAACATACAGTCAGTATACCATTAATATATAATTAGTATATAGAAATTAGCATACAATCGATATAATATTAATATATTATTCGTATAATATTGGTATAGGATACTATAAAAACAACTCAAATATCAAATTGTGCATAAGGCATATAACATTCATAAGGTTGCTGGCGCCACCACCGCCATGTCAATGATTGATGACTCGCATCATCCAAGATTTAGCAGCAAATAACAAACTTCTTTTTCATGAGTAGTAGTAGTAGTAACAACAATGGGCACAAGCTACAACAACAGCAGAGACCAACAGAAGAACAAGACACAAGGTTCTTCTTCACCAGCGAGTAGCAACATCATGGAGAGTTGGCGGTGGTGAGCAACAACAGCATGGAGAGTCGGTGGCGCTACACAATAACAGGAGCACCAACAGTAGAACGGTGTAGTAAGGGTTCAACGCAGGAAGAAGAAGGCAACGAGCAACAACAGTGGGGGTTTAACTCTGGCAACGAGGATGTTATAGCAACTATGGCTAACAAAGCCTTGAGAATGACCCAATTTAAACTTAGGCAGCTCCAGAAGAAGGAAGATGAGGAAAACAATTTTGAAAAAAGGGATTCGATCTTTCTTTATCACTTTTTTTTTCTAGAAAATCAATTTATACAAGCTTAACCATAAGAAAACCCTATTTCAAAAAATTAAAATTACTTATCCAAATTCCAATATGCGTTAACTACACTTTTAGGCCCAGTATGAATAACAGAATTGGGCCTAATTAGATTCTAAACGTATGGGTTTCTTCACCATGCGTTTGAGCTTGCTATGTGTTTGGGCCAATTGAGATCCACTTCTAGGAGATCCAATTCCATGCCCATCTTCTGCACACTTCTCTGCATTATTGTTGACCTCTACAAAGACAATATGTTTTGTACTGTCTTTGAGCCTCTCAATGTACTGCCCTATAACATCACTCCCCATCCCAACAAAAATCTTGTTCCGAAGATTTAGATCTAAAAAAATCGTCTTGACAGTGGCTAACGGTTTCCAAGTCGTGTCATTTGGGTCATCGAAACCCACTACACCAAAAACTCTTCTTCGGTTGATCCATCCTTGTGTTGAACCAATCTGTGGCCGAGCAGTTTTGAGGGCAAAGACCATGGGTGAGAACTATCGACTGAGAGTGGAAGGGGCTTGAATAACTGTGCTAGATCACCATGAAAGGGCTTGAGAAGGCTTACATGGAAGATTGGGTGAATTCTGGCGTCTGGAGGAAGCTCCAACTCATAAGCAGCCGATCCGATCTTCCTGCAAACGCGAAATGGACCATAATAATGCTTGGAAAGTTTTTACGAAGGGCGAAACTGCACAAATATCTAACAATAAGGCTGTAGCTTGAGTATACTAATTCTCCCACTTCAAATACGCGATCTGTGTGTTTACTGTCGAACTGATGCTTCATTCTCAGTTGAGCACGAAGTAGATTGTGTTTTAGCTAAGAAAGAATCTCTATTTTGTAGCTTCAAAATTTCATCTAATGGGACAATCGTGGTGGTGGAGGGTCTGTAGTGCACAACAGAGGGAGGAGGTCGACCGTATAGAGCAGTGAAGGGGGACGTATCGATTTGCTGAATGGTATGAGGTGTTGTACCGATATTCAGCGAAGTGCAAACATGGAAACTAGTGGTGCGACTCATTGTTGGCAAAGCATCGTAGGTAGGTTTGTAAGCACCTATTTAAAACTTCAGTCTGTCCGTCGATTTTT
>JAJIYU010008105.1:0-18332 GCA_030144865.1 Tinospora cordifolia | reverse complement strand
CAATGCAAAACAAACATTCAACTTCTACATCACAAATAATAAAGTAGCTAAACCATCCATTAAATAGGAAAAACGAAATTTACCATGCTCCAAAGCATTCCCAACATCGAAGTCCCTTTCGCAAACTCGTGAAATCGCAAACCATGGATATTATACTCTAATGGTTGTTGAATCCAATCTAAGGCATCACGTTTTTTTTTTTCTTCCTTTCTTTTTCACGGACAACCGAACGCAACAACAACAACTTGCTACATTCTTCTTCTTCATGAAACCAGCAATGCTCCAACAAGTTTCCTCTTTATTGTTTGCTTTCTTCTTCGCACGATTTCTTTGTTGTTGTTCTTCTTCACGGGCCAAAATCCAGCTTTTGCCCCTCTGTTTGCTGCTCTCAAATCACAGCTGGTAGCCACCAAATCAGGATTCCCCTTTCTTGTTCACCCATCACAGCAACGGCAGCACAACACAACACACACAACAAGGTCTCTTCACGGACGGACGGACAGCACCCACTTCGGTTTGTTCTTCTCTTTCATGGACAACACAAATTAGCTAGTGGTTTTCTTCTTCGGTTCAATTTGGCCAAATCGCAAAACGCAGTAGCAGTTGTAAAAACGCAAATGCGTTCTTTGCGCAAGATTAACACCAGCAACAAGCTGCTCCTTCTTTTTTCTTCTTCGTGCATGAAACACAAACACCCAGCAGCTTCGTTCTTCATTCTTCAGTTTGCGGTTCACAACCAGCAACGCAGCCACGTTTCTTCTTCTTTGTTTCAATCTTCTTCTTCGTTTGAATCGGATTGCACCACTAGATCGTACTAGCTCAACACAAAAATTTTAGATTTGAAATTTCTAGATCTGATTTTTTTTTTCGTGCATGGATGTAGCAGCAGATTTCAATCCTCTTCTTCTTCGCGTGAATCGCAGCTGAAATCTGGTTTTCAATCTGTTCTTCACACAAGAACATACACCAGCACTCTTCGTCTTCTTCGTCCAAATGCAAAACGCACTTGCTACGTTTTGCTTTTGTTTGTCTTTTTTTTTGTGTTCTTGCCCTCAAATGAGAATGAAGAAGAGATCCTATTTTTAATCTTAATAATAAAATGAGGATAAGAAGGAAAACTTGAAGAGTAAGTTTTCCTTTATTTCTAAGCATACATAGATATTTTAATTTTTAATTTTTAATTTTTTTCCAACTAACCATACTAGTCCTTTTATTAATTTTCCCCAAACCATGTAAAACAATATTATTTCTTTTTTTCTTCCAGTCAAGCCATATTTGATTTATTTTTTCCATTCATTTGGCCAAAAAAAAACAAACATATATGCATATAGTTATAAAACATAGTTTTAGCATTTTTTTGATGAATTTATCTCATAGTTCCCCTGTCAACGTGTTTGCAAGCATCGTAATATTTTCATTTTTTTTTCAAACCATAATCTATGCATACATTTAAATAAAATATGATTTTAACTCATTTATTTTTTTTCGTGAACCTCGTATTTTTATTTTTATTTTTTTACTTAAACATTATTAATTTTAAACTTTTATTTTCTACTCATATTGCAAAGACCATTATTTATTTCTAACTGTCCATAATTTATTTCTAACAATATTTATTTATTTAGTTTTATTTCATCTTATTTATTTATTTGATTATTTTATAATTTAATATCTTTAAAAATGATGTGTACATTTTTCAAATTTTTCGGGGTATTACATGAAATGTCCGTAATAAAATTCTGAACTCAATGTATGTAGAGTAACATAATGTTAAATCTTATGTTAAAATATTATAAATTATATTATGAAATACTTATTGGGAAAAATGTGTAACATAGGAAATAATTAAATTTTTTTTTTCTATTTACTGTATTGAACCGCCAAATTTATGAAAATGACTGATTATTGTGTACCAAAAGTGGGACATATGTCGACAATGCAAATTTTTAGTATTTTGAGTCATTGTTAAAGGCTTACTGGCACAAATTGACCTTGTTAACATATTGACCTTATCAGTTAGACAGGTTAGCAAGTGTTAGGTTTAGTTAGAGTTAAATTTGAGCCTTTGATTGGCCTAGTGAATCCTTTGATTGGCCAAAGATCATAAAGTTAAATTTGAGCCAAGTTTTATGTAAATATTAAGAAACCACGTTTATTATGCAGAATCAAATGTTAGCGGGATGTGACCGGTATGAGAGGAGCACTAGGAGCTGAGCATCCTTGTGAGTAGTTTTTGTAATTTATCACTTACTTTGTTATTCTGCTCACAAATGAAATGTTATTACATATTGAAATGCATTTGCAACCTTTAAATGAGTTTTAAATGAAAAATGTGCATTGAATCTTGAGGGTCAAGTGTAGGTTAGGGTTTTAGATGTGGTAGAGCATGAGTGGTCGTCGTACCTGGGGGTATGGTATGGGCAGGTCTATCAGTTGGGCTCCCCTATGGAGGATTTGAGACCGCCATACATGAGGTAAAAGCTGACAGATCTCTATGATATGAGAATATGCCTAACTGTCGGGTACACCCGCTCGAGTGAATTCATTATTGCCTTGTAGGTTATTGAGAGCTTCGGCATGTGTTTTCAGCATTAAAACCATTGTTAACATAGAAGGTGCATGAATGCATTATGGATTTAACATGCATTAACTGTTGCACTCGTTTACATTATTGCTATTGTAAATGCATACATGACATTGTTTTTATAAAATTCCTATTCTAGGTTATAGATTAGATTACATTACTCACTGAGCTACTGTGGACAAATTGGCTCACTACTCTAACATTTCATGTTCTTCTTTTATTAAGGATAAAGGGAAAAAGGTGGTCATTGCATAGAGCGCGCCTCGTTTATTTTGGTAGTTTTCAATACGTGGTTTACTATTTTAAGAGTTAGTATAATGTATAGGAAGAGAGAAAAACATTGTAGATATTTTGACTATTACATTTCCGCTACTGCTATATAAAAAAGAATGTATGTAAACATTTTTTGTTTTTAAAGTTGTAATTATTTGATTAGCTACTTTTGTATATTTTGTGGTTACTCTGATTATGTTATTTATGGATAAGAAGGAGGCTCGATAGTGTTTTGGCAAGCTTGACTTGTATGTGAGTTTGTCAGGGCATTGTGCCGATTGGCTCACCCTTCGCCCTAGGAAAGAGGTCTCGACACTTTGGTCATTGATAAGGGAAAGTGTCTTGTGAGCACTTAGTTTTTTCTCAAGTGCCAAGTTAGTTTGGTTTATGTTTTGTTATTTTGTAAGAGAAAATATAAGTTGATTGTAGTTTGGAACAATGTAAATAATGACAAGTGTAAGCTTCTGTTATTAAATAAATAAATTTACTTTTGTTGTTATGTCACTTTCCAAGTGCACTATGATGTTTATGTGCAATTTTGATGGGGCTTAACAAAAGTTAGGTAAATACAATGGTAATTTACTCATCAGGCTATTATGTCGGTCGTGCCACTAGAACGGTGCCAACATATGTACATATAAGGAATAATATACAAATGAATAAAAATAAATTAATAACTTTCAATAAAGTGGCACATAAAATAAATGTAATTTTTATTAATAAAATGTGACAAATGCTAACACACCAAATGCCAAAAATTGATCAAAATTAATTAATAAAATAGTCAAAATAGAATAAATGTAATATTTAGTGGACCCAGAGCATGTATAATTAAAATTAGAGGAAAGTATAGAAAATGTCATACTCTTAAACTTAATAACATAAAATATATCACTTTTTTTATTTTATTGCACGAATACCCTATATTATTAAATAATATCACAAATACCAGATTTCAGCACTTGCTGCTCTAACTTCGAAGAAGAATATCATTTTTCTTGTTTTTGATTCTGTTTCTTCTTCTTCTTCGATTGCTGAAATTTATTTTTGCTTTAAGCTTCTACGAATGCCATCGAACGGATCTAAGATGGTCTTCTTCTTCGCCAGAGGGTTAGAGTAGATAGAACAGATCAGATCAAATCAGATCGGATTGGAGGATTTGAGTAGATCAGATCGGAACAGAGGATCAGAGTAGATAGAATAGATCAGATCAGATTGAAGATGTTCTTCTTCTTATTTGTTTGTTCGATCAGATAGAACAGATTGATCGAAGATGTTCTTCTTCTTCTTCGTCTGTTCAATCAGATCTTCTTCTTTGTCTGTTCGATCAGATCGAATAGACCAATCCAAGATGTTCTTCTTCTTCTTCATCTGTTCGATAAGATAGAATAGACTGATCGATCAGATCGGTCTTTCCAACCCTCATTGTTCCTAGTAGAAGCAGAACCATAAAAGGTGGATTCGAACCAGATAACAATCAATCCTCTTCATCGTCTTCATCACTGTCGGTTCCTTCATTCCCACTTGACGGCGTCTCAATGCTACTATTTTCAAAGATCAGTTTCTCCATTAGGAAGATTTTGCACGCCATCGGCTGTAACTTCGCCTTCTTTGGCTTTCGCTACTTCAAGCATAAGTTTTTCATCCTAGTCGTCTCCTTTCCTCCACAGATCGTCATCTCCCACTCGCATTAACTATTATGGAGCGATTGCTTCATCTCCGTTGATTCTATTTTCGATTGATCGATGGAAATCTTTGAGTAGGTTGATTGCGATTTCTTCTAGGGATCAGCTAGTGAAGAAACAAAGCATTGCCGAAGATCGCCTGAACCCAAACTGCAGTCACAAACCCCAGCCATTTTTCGGCAGGCGATGTCAACGACGTGCCAGTGCCACCATTGTCACCAACAAATTTTGGTGTCTGTGGGGCGGCGACGTTTGTGCTAGCACAAAATTTTTGTTGTATACAAGAGTTATACAAGAGTTATACCAGTGTTATTCCAGTTGATTACAATGTTATAGGTTAAAAGAGTTATTCCAATATTATTATATACAAAAGTTATATCAGTGTCATATTAGTGTTATATCAATGTTATACTAATGTAATATGTTAAATTTTAAATTTTATACTAGTGTTATACTAACAACATATCTAAATTATACTAATATATACATTTAGTATACTGAATTTTTTTATTGTATACTAATAATATATATACATTATACTACTTATTGTAGAAGAATGTATAGTTTATTATATATTAATAATATACTAATGTTATATCAATAATATATGTGAAGTATACTCAATTTTAGTTTTCATAAAAATTCTGTTAAAAATTGAAGTCTAGTATTTTTTATATTTAAATTTTCGTACATATATATATATGAGAATAGTAATATTTATGTAATTATTTCTATTTTCTTATATAAAAATGTGTTTTTCCCTTAAAATTAGACATGTGACTATTGAGTGGGCCTAATTATCACTCAAGAGAAAACAACAACAATGGCGAATGGGAACATCTCTAAATGGCATCATCATTGAAGAGGTCGGGTAGAATAGAATATTTGAATGTTAAAATCTTATTTTAAACTACCGTACCAAAATCCAACTCTTTAGCTTATCTAAAATACCAATCTTAACCAAGCCATCTTATCCTTTAACCAAACTATAGGGAATGGCATGAATAAATTAGAAAATTCAAAACTTAAGATTAAAGGCCAGGATAAATTAGAAAACCGCACTAAAGAGATTAACTTTAGTCCCAACCTGTATTGCACATGTAAATTAGCACATAAAATCAATCTATTTTGCATGTAAAACCCTAATAAACTTGGGAGTTCCCTAAACCCATGATTACCACTTGTTTGGATGTCTCATGTGTGTCAAAATAGTTAAGATTTAAGTCAAGCTTAAAATCCAAAAGATTAGCATAAAAGCCCTAACCTATTGGACCTATACAAATCATCTCATGATAAGAATTAAATTAAGAGATCACTATCTCATTCAAGGTTTAGGGCGTCAATTGATCTCTCCCCATTCTCCTTTCTTATCTCCTCTTCCTCTTCTCCAATGACTTGTGTCAAAACCAACACATATTACATACAAACCATCAACTCCCACAAGAAAAATCATTCCCATATACTCTAAAAGCAACATTAGATCTTTATCTCCTTGCATTGTTCTCCTTTTCTTTTTCTTCCTTTTTTTTAACCAAGAAAACTAACCAAATCAATACTATTTCCACACCCTTGAAGACACCAAGAACCAGGAATAAAACCCACCATTTGAAGTCCCTAAAAAATTCTATAGAATACCTTTGAAATCGGCCTAAGAGAGATGCAAATGTCATTTTATTTTCTAAACTATCTAATCATTTTCCTTTCTTCTTTTCCTTCCACCTTTCTTCCAAAATTTACTGAGTAAAAAAAAAATCAGTCCATATCTCATTAAAAATCAAACATTGAAACCATCCAAAACCATACCAAAAGTTAATCCACAAACTATCATAAAATCCCATTTAAATCTTGTAGGTTGAGTTGCCAACTGATTTCAACAAGTGGGATCAAAGCATGAGGGTATAGGTTTCTAACCCTATCTTTTTCTTTTTAAAGAAAGGGTCTGTTTGATGCGTAGGATAGGATATAATTATTTTGATGGAATAGGATGAAATAAGATAAGATTAGATATAAGAAATATAAACATAAAATATAAAAAAAAAACCAAAGTGAAAAAAAATTGGTCGGATATATAACTCAATCCCACCATTTTTTGTGGGACTGAGTAATCTCACCATCATGGGATAAAATGGTGGGCCCGAATTATTTTTTATTCTATCCTATGTACTCTCAAACATAAATTAAGATAAAACTTATCCTATCCTATCCTATCCTAATCTAGGGTACCAAACAACCCCTTTATGTACTATATTATGTTAGAAGTAAGTCATAAGAATAGGAAATTAGTTTACTACTTATTAATATTTAATTATATTGATTATATAGTTTGATTTACATCATTGATTATAGGTTATGCAACTATGTATGTATATAATAGTCTATATAGATTGAAAAGAATCAATCTATTTAAAATTTTTAGGATGTTAGAACAACATTTAAACTTTTTTTGGGATGGGGTTTGACGGGCTTTTCATGGACTCTTTCTACTCTACTGCAATCGAAGTCTTGCATTGAGTACTAATGTGGAAGGGTCCAAGCCACTAATCCCCTTGTCGCCCATTAAGATCCACCCATGATTCATCGAACCATTCCTTCGCGTGCCATAGCTTAAGATTTGTGCTATTGCTATTGTTTAGGGGCAAAGAAAAATAAAGATAGGGCATCAACATCGGCCTCGGAATCGTGGCGCAATGTGTATCCCCCATTGTTCTGATCATGGGATAGATGAAATAAGTCAAAAAATAGATTTTGGTTCAAGAATGAAATCTTATTGGAACTGTCCATATCCGGTTCATGCTTTAGATATCACATCTTGGATCTGATGAAATAGGATGAATTGAGATGACATTTTGTAAATATGAGCTATTGGTTTTTTTGGTGGGTGGGTAAAAAGCTGTTCAACCTAAAAAGGTTGAACTAACTTAGGTTGGTAACTTGTCTATAACAAGTCCATGTTATCTTAAAGCGAATGTCTTTTTTTTTATCGCATTAACAAGGTGGCTCTTAGCCAAATTCTCCGAAGACTTTCCAAAGAGTTTCTATTGCAGTGAAAATTTCCTTTGGAAAATTTCCTCCCAAAGCTACACTTGTAGGTCTGAGGCTCTGACAAAACCTTAAGGCTCTGAGTGCTTGAGGCACTTAAGTGAGGATCTAGAAATGTTCCCTGGTTTCGCAGATGGATAAAGAAATTTTATTAGAACATTATTTTACATAAATATAGTTTTTTCGGGACCCCTTCCCTAGGATGAAGGACTAACTGACTGACACAATGTCCCAACAAACCTACCCGCAAGCTGAGCTTGCCAAGACACTGTTAAGCCTCAACATACAACACCACACCACACACTTTCAGAGTAATCATAAGGAATGCAGAAGAAATTTAACACACAAATACCAATAAAACTTGATATTTATTCAAAATGGGTCATTATAACATGTGTAGCAACGAGAGCGACTATCCATTATATACAAGCTTTCCTCACCCCTATACATAGATTTTAACCCTCAAAACACAAAAAAAGTACGAAGAAAACCTACCAAAAGAGTAAGAGAATACAACTCTATGCGATGACCACTCCTTTGCCCTTATTTGCAGCTGAAGAACCTGAAAAGTTAGAATAGTGAGCCTAATTGTCCATGGCGGCTCAGTGAGTAATGCAGTTTAATTCGAAACTTAAAACAAGTATCCCACGATAAAGCATGCGTCATGAATGAATGAGCAATAGCATTATGCAGGTGAATGCAACAATAAACACAATTTAAATCCATAATGCAGTCGTACACCTTCGTTTCAAAACAATTAAATAGTGAAAACATTCCCCGAGGCTCACAAGCTCTCCAAGGCAACTAAAAATCACTCGAGCAGGTTAAAGACAGTTAGGCGCATCGTGTCAACTTCGATTAAGTCTTATTGTCATTGCCATCATCGTAACGACCAACCGGGACTTATTGCCATTGCCTTATTGTGACGGCCTGATTAGGTCTTATTGTCATTGTCATCATCATAGACCCACAGAACCCCCTCGGCGGGCACTCTGTGCTAGGTGGTCACATCTCGGGGTCGTATGAGAAACCGACACAACTCATCTTAACCCGGTACTCTCAGACCTCGAGACTCAGTGCACTTTTCATTTAAAACCCATTTAAAAGAATGCAAATTCATCACAATATGTAATCTCATTTTCATAATGCATAGAATAACAAGCTCTAAGAAATGAGTTAGAAAACACTACTCACAGGGATGCTTCGCTCCCAGTGCTCCTCTCGCGACCGGTCGCGTCCTATTAGTACTTGGTTCTGCGAAATCGACATAGCTTCTTAATATTAACATGAGACTTGGCTCACTCTCTAACTCTACATCTTTGGTCAATCAATGGATTGACCTAGTCAAGAGTAGTCCATCTATGTTAGTTCAACTTGCCTTAGTTGCTAAGTCAATTTGATTGACCTTGCTCAATCTTGGTCAACCCTAGTCAACCTATCACTTGCTGACCTAGCTGGTCAATAGAGTCACAAAGGATCAATTCTGGTCCTCATGGAGTCAATTGGGCCAAAAAGGGGTCAACATCCCCAATTCCCATCACTTAGGCACGACATTAGTCCATGGCCCTATCTGCGCAACCATTTTTTCTATTTTTCTGCAGGCAATCCGTATATTGGATTTGTGCCAAACTTTGCAGAACTGTTCTAGACTTCCTAAAGTTTTCCCAAAATTTTGAATCACAATTTTTGGATATCATTTACTAGGGTTCTAGGCATAACAACATAGACTGTATAGATCCCGTACACTCTGTGACAGGCAGTGACTATTTGCCTGAATTGACCTACCTATACATATCAGAATGTCCTGAGATTCGGTAGGAAACTTCTAGACCTACCTAGGGATCTGTCACCAAATTTCAGCTCAATCTATCAAGGTTTGGTCAGTTAATTTCATCTCAGAATTTTCAGCCAGATTGTAGAAAATTTCTGGATTCATAGTTTCTACTATCATCCTAGTATTCTTTTCCCTCATTAAATCACAATTCCATGGGTTATTTCTTGTGTCTAATTGCAGTATACAGATCATAACACATCCATTGATAAAAAATACTTCGAATCAGTAACATGCAATACCAAATTCATGCCTATCTTTCCACTAATTTCTCTACTGTATTTTAAAGAACACAAGAAATATGTTCTAGCACTTTACAATCATGGCATATTTTCAAGTATAACAAAACACATTCATAAAGGCTCAAGGTCAGATCTTTATACCTTTCTAGAACCTCTACTATGAGGTCTAAAGTGCCTCTAGTTCTAGCCCGAATAGGTGCCTTTAAGTGTCCCAAATGTAGCTCTAATTCTAGTCTCAAACTGTTTATGTCGACATTGTGGCAATAATAAGTCTAACAATTAACGACAGTAGCTTATAAAACATATTAAACGTTTCAGTTTCTAGTTTCTACCACTTGAACACTTGAATACACATGATAAGGAGGTAGGATGGTGGATTTTTACCTCAAGGATGAGCCTAGAATGGTTCAAGAGTGAGTTTTCCCAAAGTTGCTCCAACTGTCTCTATTACACAGCTGTAACAGTGAGTAAATGACCAACTTTAGTGGTTTGAAAATCATGTGTAAAGCCCTAGTCTTCATTCTCTAACACTTGGAGGTTAAAATACATATGAAAATGAAGAGGGTGGACAGTTTTACCTCCTAAAAGGACTTGAAATAACCTAGGATTTGAAGCTCCAAGAAGGTTCCAAGACAAGCTTCTCTAGTTTTCTGGGTTTGAACAGCGTGAACAACACCTTTTCCTAATGATTTCTGCTTCAGATGGCTCCAAGATTGGGCAAACTACTTGTGGGACTTTGGAGATTTTGGTACAAGCTTCAAAACAAGTTATGGTTTATTAGATTTGGCTGAGAATTGAGGAAGATTCAAGCTAGGGAAGTTGGCTACAGAAATCTGAACTTGAGCTCAAAGAAGGCATTTTGTTGCATGGGGGTACTTGCTTGGCAAAGATGAGGGTGACATGTGGCTATCCAGGTGGCTCTCACCCTCACATGCTGGCTGCCCAGTTGGCAATGTCTATTGGTCACAATGGAGGCTATGAATTGATGGCTCAAACCATGGATCTAAACCATGAACTCCCATGGTTTTATGCTGGAAATCTGTTCAAAAATCTCTAAAATTCGACTAAAATTCATCAAAATTTGGATAAATTCGCACAAGATGACAAAACAAGGGGTTGGACCCCCTTTTGCTGGGCACATGGGCCGGTCAAGCGGACAGGCCGACCCATGCGCCTAGGCCGATTCACCCGGGCTGGAGCCCGTGCTGTTTTGGAGGGCCGGGACGGGCCACGAGCTGGAGCCCGTGCTGTTTTGTGGAATTCTGTATTTTTTTTGTTATTTCTTTTTCTTTATATACACTTATATATGTATATATACACCAAAATTCGCATTTTTTTCTAAAAATTATTAAAAATTGTCCAATCATCATTTCTCATCCAAAATACCTCATTTTATCATTTATTCAATTATTTTCTCCAAAAATTGAATAATTTCTCAAAAACCATATTTTTCTCCCAAAAATTTCATTGCTCTCTCTAAAAATTCAGTAATTGTTCTAAAAATTTATAAATCAATCCTAAAGATCATTTCTCTTAAGAAAACACATTTTTCTCATAGTTTCATGTGTTTTTTCCTTAAAATTGTATTTTCTCATATTATTCTCATTTTCTTTAATAATTAATTCGAAATTAAAAAATTAAAATCCTGTATTTTCTTATTAAAATTCTAAAAAATATATAGAATACATATATGTCGGATCCGTCAATCCGATGTCAAAAATGTGGGTCGTCACAAGTTTAGACTATAAAACAATACATTAAATTGTGTACATGTCAATAGTAATGTGAAAAATAGTGTCAATGCATGTGATTAGAATAAGTCAGAATATAATTATTTGGTGGAGTATAAAATTAGCAAATAAAAATTATTAAAAGTCATATGAAAATATACTAATAAAATATATTTTTAGGTTACCCCCTTAGGTTGCAAAAATAAGCACCCTAGTGTATTAAAATTGTATTATTAGTGAATTTTAGACTAAAAATGTGAAAATCAACAAGTAAAAGTATTTTGAAGTGAAAACCAGAAATTTTAGGTTGCTGAAGATTAAAATAAAATAATAAAATTATTATCTAAAATGTTAATCTACATAAAATAATAATTTTATGTGCCTAAAATAGGAAAGGCTTAAGTAATGGGCAATATATGCATGATATTTTTGGCCAAATTTTTATGAATTAAAATAAGTATAAAAATTTCAATGAAAAATTATTAATAATCATTTCTTATGAATTAAAAAAAAATTGGCTAAGTCCACAGTGCTAAATAAGGTACAGTGCACTAAAAATAGTGGCAATGTCATGTTGAACGTCAAAGTATCCTAAAATAAAAAAAAATGGCTGAATTGAAATTTAAAATATTAAAAAGTATGATGAGTTACAAAAAAAAAAAGACTTTAATGTTTTAGGTGAAAATCTGGGATAATTCATATTTAGTGTAAATCTTAAAGCACCCGAATCACAAGAGCTGGAGATGATTATTGAGTTTTAACTTATTATTTTGACTTTACTAATACATGTATGATTATTTGCTTAATTATAGACATATGATTTAGTGATTGCGATCTTTGTTAGATAATATGACATGTTTGATGGATGTATCAAACGTGTATTTGCATGATATCGCTATTTAATTATTATTTATATTATTCTTTTAGTGATTAAATGACATCATGCCTATTTGCGCAGATGATATTGAGATGCCTTGTTTGAAATCGTGGTTTAGTTACATTGTAAACATTTTATTGCATGAGAAATACTAAAGAAATATTAACTAAGATTGATAAGCACTTACTGGGGCAATGACCAACCATTCAGTGTCATTTTAAATGTCATTAACCCCAAACTCTGCTTTGGCTATGTATTTCTTTTAATATTTTGATGAGATAAGACTGAAAGTAACATTTGATTGGACCCCTTGCTCTAAGTCAAGGGCAGCCCGACCGGCACAGCGGCCTGACGAACCCTCTCATAAAGACGAGTTCGCTTAACCGCTGTTAAGCCCTTTTTGCAAATCTCATGCGATGGGACGATATCAAAATAATTTGTAACAATTAAAAGCAAAAGTAAGCAACAATCCACAATAGAAGCGTTTCATTTACATTAGTTTGTCCAAAATACATACTCAACCATTTAGACTAGTACAACAATAACCAACCTCAACGAAAAGGAGAAGATCAAAAAGAAACTGAGACAGGAGTTGTCAGGGAATCAGACAATCACTACGCCTTTTCCCTTGTCTGCCACTGAAGAACCTGAAATGGTAATAGAGTAGTGAGCCTAAAATCCACGTGGCTCAGTGAGTAGAAAGATAAACATGTCAACCATAATCAATTTCTAAAACAGTGCATGTATGCATGAACAATAAAATGATGTGACATTCGAAAGCATGACATAGTATAAAAACAGTTATAAATAGTGCAACGGTTTCAAATGCTATCTTAAATTCATGTCAATTAAAAACATACTCAGGCTAGGTTAGCTCAACAAAACCCAACCTATGTTCATTGCTTGAACGGGTCGTAGGTCAAGCGTATCGGCCACTTGAGCAGGTCGTAAGCTAGGCGTACCCCTCGAGTACCCTAACCTCGCGCTCGGTCCTCAAATGCCATCACTCAAGCGGGTCGGAAGCTAGGTGTGTTAGTCACACACCCTAACCCCGTGCTCGGACCTCGAGTCTCATCTCATCGTATACCCTGACCCCTCGCTCGGACCTCGAGCCTCTGGTCTCACTACCTGTGTACATCTACATATCTCAAAATCAATCAGATGTATCTAAGTCCTGTGAAACCATTCAAACCATGTCATTTCATACAAGTTTTATGCAAGGAATAAAAGTCATAGAAACACCTGAATCAAACTACTCACCTCGGGTCCTGTGCACCGATGTCTGTTGACAACCGGCCCAACCCTTCTATACCCTCACGAATCTGCATTAATCAAAACTCAATCTCAGTTCTATCCATACGGTAGCCCAATATCTAATATCACTGTCCCTACTCAGTTTCGATCGACTCGAGCCGTTTCGGTCAATCGATCAAACCTAGTCAACCCTGGCCAATACGATCATCCTAGTCATCTTAGGTCAATTTGTGCCAAAATTGGGTCAATATAGGCCATTCGGGTCAAGATTGGGTCAAAAGGGGCAAAATTGGTCCAAAACCTCAAATCTCAACACTTAGCCACATTTTCAGCTTAAGGCCCTAACTGCGCAACAACTTTTCCAATTTTTCTGCGGGCAATCTGTTCATCGGATTCATATCAAAATTTTCAGATCTGTTCTAGACTCCTTAAACCTCTCCTAGAATTTTAAACCATGATTTTAGGACTTCATTTGATAGTATTTTTAGCTAAGATTCCAGAGACTATGTGTTCTTGGGTTCTGTATGATAGACAGTGGCTCTTTTCCTAATTTGACCCACTTATCCATATCAGATTGCTCTAAAATTTGGTAGGCATAAACTAGACACTCTTAGGAATCACTCCACAAAATTTAAGCTCAATCCACAGAGGTTTTCCTATCTAATTTTATCTCAGACTTTTCAGTTGAATCATAGGGACTTCTGGGTGCACACTTCCTGGTAGTAAATTTTCCAAATTTCCTGTGATCAATACAACCATTGGATTTGTGTAGAAATTTCCAGACTTGATATAATCTTTCCAAAAAGTTACTAGAATTTTATTTCATAATTTTTGGACATTGTTTGCTATGATTTTTAATAAGGATATCAGGAAAGTTGAATTCTCGGACTGCATGTTTCCAGCAGTCAGTTATGTATTCAATTGACCAACTAAATCAAATTAGAATTCTCTGAGATTTGGTATGCAACTTCTAGACATATCCAGGGATCCCTCTACCAAATTTTAGCTCAATCTACCATGGTTTGGTCAGTTAACTGATCTGATAGTTCTGTGTCCTGAAACTGGTTTTCAGATTCCCAAGTTTTTCTAAGTTGTTTCAAGTGCCAAATTTCCCTTCTCTACAGCACTGATCCGAGGGTCTATCTTACTTATTTTGAAAGGATTCAGGTCCCTAAACATTTGTCTATTAAGTATCACGTAAAACAACAAGTAAGTATAATACTACTCACCCTCAATTTCAAGTTCCATCATAGCAAGCCTAAGGGATTTCCTTCAGAAAATATTCTAAGTCCTAGAATCCCTAACTGACAAGGCACATTGGTAAGCATGGAAAAACATATTCACAAAGGGTTATGGTTCGAATCTTATACCTTTTTGTAGTCCTCAAAGTGAGCTTTAATCACTCCAAAATTCAGCTTGATCCGAAGCTCTTATCCACTTCAACCGATGGTCCAAAGTTGCCCCCAACACTACTTTTCTGAAAAACTGCTGTCATAGTTGGTGAGCAGCCCACTTCGGCCCTATTTTTGACACATTTATACAGTTTATTTGCTATTTCGTACAAAATAAAAATTAAAGTAGACGTTTCAACCTTTCCAACAAGCTATGACACGTCCAGAACGGACCTTGGATGGATGGTGAACAAGCAGCTCGAAGTTCAGATCGACACTCTCTTCTCAGTTTTCTGGGTTTAAAACTTTTGAGCAGCACTCTTTCTCGGTGGTTTCTACTTCAGATGGCTTTAGGACTAGCCAAACTACTTGTGGGACTTTGTAGATAGTAGTATAAGCTTTCCAAAGAGCCTTAAAACACCCAAAACGGAGGTCAAACAAGGAAGTTGTAAGCTCTGGAAGATGGAAGAAAATTTCTAAAAATCTGGAATTTTCGGCTACAATGGTGGTTTTGTTGCATGGAGGGGGTGTTTGCATGACAATTAGGGTGACACGTGGCCATCCACGTGGCTCTCAAGTCTCCATGCGTGGTGCCTAGTTGGCACTAGCCATTGGCCACCTCATGAGGTGGGATGAGATGACAATACCATGGGTTCAAATACCATGAGTTCCCATAGTTTCATGGCTGCAAATCCAGAAAAATTGCTCAAAAAACGGTGAAATTCCCACCTAAATCGCACATTTAAAAGAGAAAAAAAGGGGTTTGGGTTCTTGGGGGGGCATATGGGCCGGCCAGCCTAGTCGGGCCGGCCCATGCGCCAGGCCCGAGCGCAGGGCTCCTGGGCCCAAGCCCGCACGGGCTGGGAGCCCGTGCGGGCCGAGCTTGGCCCGCTAGGGGCCTGGGCTGCCCAGGCCCCCTATTAACCCTTTTTTTTGTTCCCCTATTAACCCTTTTTTTTGTTTTTTTTTGTATTACATATATATATATACCGTATATATATATATGTTTTTTATACCAAAATTTTGCATTTTTTTTCTAAAATCATAAAAATTCATTATTTTATCATTTCTCATCAAATTTTCTAATCATACCTCATTTTTTCATTTATTTCGTTATTTTCTCCTAAAATTGGATAATTTACCCAAAATTATATTTTCTTCCCAAAAATTTTGTTAATTACTCTAAAAATTTCATAAAAATTCTAAAAATTCAACAATCAATCCCAAAAATTGTTTTCCTCAAGAAAACACATTTTCCTTCTAATTTCACATATTTTCTCTTCAAATTTGTATTTTTTCTCATTTTTCTCATTTTTCTTCAATAAATAATATAAAATTGAGAAAATTGAGGTAAATCATTGTATTTCCATTAAAAATTTCAGAAAATACATATGTCGGACCCGAATATTTTTGTGTATCAAAACATGGGTCGTCACATGATTTAACTCCAAAGATAAAGTCCTAAATAGGTAACCAACCTTAAGTTGTTGCCTCTAAATTATATCTTGAACTACAGAAGTACACCAACTAATCTCTTTTAGTCTTAATAATAATCCTAAACTAACCTATCATTTAAAACTAGGGGTGTAAGCCACTTGACCAACCCGACTCGACCTAACTCGACCAAACTTGACCATTTTGGGTTGGGTCGGGTCGGGTATAACTAGAAATCAGGTTGGTTATAACTAGAAGTCCGGTCAGGTGTCAGGTGTCATGTCCAACCTCAAAAGGTCGGGTCTAACCCGACTCGATCCATTCATATAAGCCCTTGCCTAGTTGTCCCTAGTCGGTTCTGCCCATGTTGTGAGAATGAAGAAAAAAAAAAGTAAAAAATGGTTTTTTTTTCATGTCTTTCTCCAAAACTTGAAAGTGAGCCCTAGCTTTTCTTTTCTCTTCTTTCTCAATTTGAGACTGTAGCCACTAGTATCATCCTCCAGCCAAAGCTTTGCTTTTGCCACGCATTAGTCACCCAACTCATCTTTATTACTTTCAAGCTTTCGATTCTTTAGCAAACATCTTCCAACTTCATTTTCTACGCCATCTTCTTCTGCGCATTTCAATTCCTGATATCCCATCTTCATTGTCTTTTGTGCTTTATCTTCGTCTTCTTCGTGTTGAAGAAGACATTACGCACTTCATCTTCTTCTACGCTTCTTCTTCGTCTTCTTCATGTTGAAGAAGGTCGTAATGTTTTTTTTTCATCTTCTTCGTGTTGATTTTAAAGAAGACTAAAGTTTTTTCTTTTCGTCTTCTTCATGTTGAAGAAGACTTAAGTTTTCTTTTGGTTTATGACAAAACAAAGAAAAATAATACATTGTGATCGACTAATCATTTCTTGTCCTTTTGCAGTTGCGAGTTGCAGCCTTCCTTTAAAACTCCTAATAAATCCATCTGTTTTGCATTTGTGAAGCATATCTAGTGAACAACACAACCCCTGCTCTTATCCTCTTTGTTTTGATGTGGTAAATTTTTTGTTTATTCATTAATGCAATTTTTCATTTTGATTGTTTTAGTTTAGTTAAATAAGATGAAATGTGAAATTATACTATCAAAATTTAACAAAGGGTATTTTTATGTATAATGATTTAGTTTTAATTTTTTTTTAATTTGATTTTATTTATTTTATTCGTTAACACAATTTTCGTTGTGATTGTTTTGTTTAGTTGACTAAGATGAAACGTGAAATGGTACCACCAAAATATAACAAAGGGTTTTTTTTATAATGTTGTAGTTTTGATTTTTTTTTTAAATCTGATTTTATATATTTTTTTGAATAAGCTTGATATTTTGAGACATTGTTTATAAATTAAAAAAAAACTGATTTTGTAATTAAAAAACTCTGATTGTTTTAGTTTTTTGAAACATTTCATTTTTAAAACTGATTTTTTAGCAAGCATAATAGTTAAAATATATTTTATTGTTCAAAATTTATTTCTAATATAAAAGAAATTTGTTTTTTTAGAGGTTCATACGTGTAAAACTTGAATTAATTTAATTTTTATTGGTGTAAGTTTGCTATTTAAAAAAAAAATCTTTTTTTTTTGTTCAAGATCTTATTTTCATCATAAAAATTAAAAACTGATTACATTTATTTATTTTATGTATTTAACAAACATTTGATGAAATAATGATAAAGGTATCATGGCAACAATTTTTTCCTCTTTAAGGAAAGTAGATATTACTTTTTTGTAAAACATTTTCTATACATCCATAATTGCTTAAGGTGACATCATGACTTATTCCTTGTCTTTCTAGGTCTTTTTGTTGAAGAAGATGAAGAATCAATAGTTTATGACTCTTAGTCATTTGAATTATTTTAGTGTTATGAGTTATTTTTTATTCAATATCTTGTATTTGTTTATGTGTTATTTATGTTATACTTAATCATATATATATAGTATAATCATATATATATATATATATATA
>JAJIYU010008104.1:0-18333 GCA_030144865.1 Tinospora cordifolia | reverse complement strand
ACCCAGTATCTATCACAAGGAACGAAACTTCAACTTCAGCCCAAACATCGGCCTTCAAAATTAGAATTAATACAAAGAGTTCGAGAAATTCGAGAGAAATTTTGTAAAAACTTGCCAAAAAATTCGCCAACTTTGAAAAGTTTATGTATATTTTTATTAAAAATAATAAAAATAAACATAAATAAATACAATGTACACATAAAAGTATAAAAATAATAGTTTCAAACGCATATTTTAACATTGATAATGATGTATTGTACATCGAGCATGTTAAAAATTTTATGTTATTATCTTGTATCTAATAGTTTGTTTTGTTTTGTTTTTTTTTTCCAAGTGAAGAGATTTATGCATGGAAAACTTCAAATGAAATTAATAGTGAGGTTTGATAGATCATCTTTGAAAAGGATGAAAAAACATCATCTCCAAAAAGGATGAAGCAACAATTTTTAATTCAAAAACCAAATAAATTGTAATCTCATCATTTGTATATTGAATAAAATTGAGACATAGTTTTTATAAATATTTATAAACATTTCACATAGTTTTATTAAAACTTCAATCCTTAAAACTTTGTGATTTTTTGAACTATTATTCTATGCAAGGTAATTCAATGTAGATAAAATATAATCTATATTCACTTAAAACAAAAGATACTAGCATGAATATTACGCATAATACATACTCCACAAGTGCAAGTACAAGAAAAGAAAAAACAGGACCAAACTACAAAAATGATGGACCATAATGGACTAAAAGACCCATAACAGCTACGTCAAAGGACAATCCAACCCATACAACACAAATATTGCAACTTTGACAAAGAAATGACTATATATACATTGATCGACATCCTTCTTCCTCTCCACTGTTTGTCGACCCCCCATAGAAATAGTGATTTTCAATATAATTACAATATCAATGCTAGGAAAAAAATGGTGCAACAAAACCCTTTTAATCATCAACATACTTTTGGTATGTTTGTGTGTCAACTCTGGTTAATATTCTCAAACGTAGACAACGAGGATCATCCTCAAAATCTATTCCATAAGAAAGTATATATGGTTATGAGTTAAATGAGTGGCCAGTTGTAGAGTTTGATGAACCACCAACTTGATGTTCAATCCATTCGGTAGGCATTACACCACCATAGTTGTAAGACTCATTGGGCGAGATCCATCCAGTTAGTCTTACACCTTGTGAATTTAATGTGCTTTCAAATGAAATGCTACCTTGAAATTTATCATCATGTTGTTGTTGTTGTTAATATGTTGGGTAGCTATATGATGATGTCGATGATGAGATGTTATCAAAGTCACTTTCAATACTTACATTTTTCATGGCCAACTTTATATCATGAATATTTCTTTGTTTTAATCGAAACATATGACCATGCCTTCTATGTCCATATGTTTTTTTGTACAAACAGGAGTCGTGGTCAGCATCTTGTGTAGAATGATCATATTGACTTTCTCCAGTAAATGGGCTCATTTGCTCTTGACTTTGTGTTTCTCTATCGATTTGTTGTTGCCTTTGACCCTGACTCCATTGTTGACACCCGCATTACCACCATCACTATCATCGTCATTGTCATCATTATCGTCATCTTCATCGCCACCACCACCACCACCATCACTATCGTCATTGTCATTATCTTCATTATTGCCATCATCATCTGGTGGTTGTGTCAAATCATTATTATGGTCGTCATTGTTATTTCCATCATCGTCTTCACCTTCACTAATTGATGAAATCACATATCCCATCGTCAAGGCATTAACTTCTATGCTCATAAATTCATCGACATAAGCCCCCATCTGCTCTACAATGTAAGAACTTGGTCTTTCCCTCGGTTCATCCATTAAAGGTTGATTTGCATCTTTTACTCACTCATAGAATGGATTCTCATCTCCCTCTTCAAGATAAATATCTGTCAAATCAATGGGATCTTCAGAACGACCAACATCTGTATTTGTTCATATTTTTTTTTGCACGAAGTCTCATGTTATAGTGAACAAATACTAACTTATGTAACCTCTCGTGCCCCAATCTATTTCTTTTTTTAGAATGAATCGGCCCAAAGCTACTCCAACTTCTTTCACACCCAAAAGAAGATGCAGTTTAGGACAAAATTTTTAAGTACCTTCAAATTAGGAGCAGAGCTCCCGTATAAATTCCACCATTCAGCTGCCAATAAAAAAAAAAAAACAAATTAACACTAAAATTTTAAAAAAATTATGATAACTCAATATCAACATTATAATATTTCACCTAAATATGTATTTTTTTTAATCCATTTTGAGCTGCTAGTGAGCCAAATGAATCAGTTGCATCTCGAAAGAATTTTAACTACACAAAATATAAATACAAGATATAAAAGTCCCAAAAAGTTATGACATATTACATAATATTATAAAAATATAATGTGATCGTGCTTACCTCACTTAATGCTTGCGCTTGTTTACCCATCACGCAATAATTTCGCAACAACTTGGTTTAGTGCATCTATCAAATCTAAATTTAGTCCTAATTGATGATTATATTGATAGAGCGGGTTCAAGAAATATGCTGAAAATATTACGAAATATGTTCAATTGCATTAATTCCTAAAGTAAAATATAATATATTATAAACTCTTTAAAAATCACAAATACTTGCTTGGTGGAGTATTTGACAAAGTTGACTTGTCCATCTATTATTAACAATCTTTAAAATCCATTTGTATGAGCAAGGAGTGACAGTGTAATTTGTTCTCTCGTTAATCTCATCGCTTCATAAAACGATCCCATGGTCGATGATTTATCTCCATCGACCAGTCGCAACACTTTTACAATAGGATCTAAATAGTTTCCTACATGTCTAGCATCTTCCCAAAAACTTGCTCTAGCCACTATTTCTTCAACCTCCCTTGCTTGTAGAGTTCTATTATGAGTATAGTTTCCCCACTCTCTAGATGCAAACATTTTTTTCAAACTTTGTCGTTTGTCAAGAATGATTCTTAAAGTAATATAATTAGTGGCAAATCAAGTGATACCTGGGCGAATTATGTCACTGCCACACTTTTCTCTCATCATGGCCAACATATAGTGATGATTATAAATATAATTTGAAATTTTTCTGTCCTAGTCAACTTTTTTAACTGATTGATAATTTCCAATATTTTTAGCTTCAAATCGATGCAATGTGCAGCACAAGGTATCCAAAAAAGATTGTATTTCTCCATTGTTTTCTTTCTAGCCTTCACGAATGTCGATCCGTTATCAATGACTATTTGGATGACATATTCCCTTCCTATGCTCTTCACAACATTATTCATCAACTGATAAATAAATTTTGCATCTTTCTTTTCTACCAAGACATCAATTGACTAGTCAAAAATTTTTTCCATCACAGTATACCATAACATTTATGATGGACAATCTCATTGGCCCAGTCTAACCATCACATTATTGTCACACCATATTCTGCCCAGCTATTCTTCAACGTTTTGATATAGTCTTGTAGTTCATTATACTCGTCATCAAGCAATCCATGTATAAGCTCATATATCGAAGGACCGTTAAAATCTAGTCCACTTCTTGCAATTTCGTGGATAGTTGGCTGATAATATGGATTGTCAGTAACAACATTTGCTAGGGATGCTGCTATAGAAAAAGAACTCCGATATCATTCCATTTAAAATTGTTCACGCTTCCACCTCCAAAAGTTTCTCTAATCTTTTTTTTGTCTAAAACTAGGTCTAGAAAACATATCATGGTCTACTAGAGGATATGGATGTCTTCCACTTGTTGTGCAAAAAAGGCCAACCCTACACTTTTGTTGCCCTTTTTGGTCGTGCCTAATATTATCATGTCGTGGTGAACTACCTCTAACTTCCTGAAATGGTGAAACAGTATCTTGCCTCGTCATATTTATTCTCCATTATTGTTCAGCATCCCAACAATCAACCATAGAGTCTCTTACTGCTAATCTATGTTGTGCCTTTTCGTAGTCTGTCGTGCAATCAAGATGATATTCAAAGTCTGAATCATCATCATCATACTTGTGCGATGGTTGTAGCAAAACTTCCCTCCTCTTTTCTCTATCTGATTTTTCTTGTACTTTTCCTCGTAGAGACAACATCATTTGTTCTCCAACAGATTTTGGACATTTTGTACATCTCATCACATCTCTGTAACCACCTGCCAAATGTTGTTTTAATCTAGTGACACCACCAGATTTATTCACATGATAACAATATTTGCATTTTGACTTTTGTCAGCTTCCATCAATAGGTTCTCCATGTTGCCATCCAATATCAAGTCCTCCTCTTTGAGATTCTGATGCCATAACAAATCTACATATGCTATAGAAATTAGTACTAGTATTTAAATGATATAAATTAGTAACGCTAATTATATAATTTATATAAATTATATAGTCATATATGTTATTACATATGTTAAAAGTTATTTGAAAGCATATAATATATTAATGTTAATAAGCATAACATATACACGTATACAAAAGATATAACATACATACATATGTCCATACACATACAATAAAATATAAAAAAATAAAATTTATATATGTTGAATAATTTTGATATTTATTTCTTTTCAGCATAATCAACTGGCGTGGCAAGTTAAAGCCCCTACCAAAGCCAAGATTTTAGTTTGGCTAATCTTTCTTAATAAATTAAATACTACAGAAGTCCTGCAGAGGAAACTCCCCAATTATTGTCTTCATCCTTCTATGTGTTGTCTTTGCAGGGAGGAAGAGGACTCGACACCTCACATTTTCAGTAAATGTAGCTTCCTCCTTAAAGTCTGGCATAAGTGGAAAGAAAAGTGCAGCATAGTCAAGCCGATGCTGCTGAATGGAGATTGGCAAGGAGAGGAGTACAATTGGCAAGGAGAGGAGTACAATGGGCCGAACAACATCATCAAATATAGGAGAATGATCCTCTTCGCTATATGGTTCTCAATTTGGGAAGAAAGAAACAGCAGATTGTTTTTGAACTCTTGTAAATCTATTTTGTACACTTGGGAAAGATCGATGATCTTGTTCTGTACTTGGATTAGTCCAACTAAACTTAGTAAGGGATATAGTTTTGGGGAGTGGGTGGCCAACTGGCATAATATTTTGTTCCTTATGTAATTCGGATGTATGCTGCTAGATTCCTCATCTAGCAGCCTTTTATTTAATTAATATATATCTATCTTATAGTTTCTCTTCAAAAAAAAAATCATTTTGATATTTATATAACTTCTATATAAGTTATATAAATATAAAAGTTTACAAAAGTAATATAAATAATTTATATAAACTTTTTTATAAAAGTCGTACATATATATATATAAGTGTTACAAAAAAGGTTTTATAAAACTTTTATATAAAATTTTATAAAACATATTATATACACTTTTTATAAAAGTTTATAAAAAGTTTTATGTAAAAGTTAATAAATTAAAGTTTACAGGATTTTTATAAAAGTTATAATATATACGTTTATATAAACATTATATATATACATATATAACAAATAAATTATAAATTATAACCTATAATATATTTAATAAATTATATATTATTTAACTTTTTAAAACTTTTAAAATTTGTACATCTTAGTTCTCCATGTCTTACATGGATTATTTACATTAATTATATAAACTTCTACATTTATATAAGTTATTACATAAATATAAAATTATTTAACTAATATAAATTTTATTTTTATACTGTATTCTTTATTTATGTAAAGAATAAAAGTAATATAAAGTTATGTGTGTGTGTGTGTGTGTTTGTAAGTTTTATAAAAAAAGTTTTCATAAAACTTTCATATAATAGTTTATAAATTTTGTTTATAATATATATATTATTAAAAAGATTTTATAAAACTTTTATGTAAAGGGTTATAAAAAGTTTTATGGAAAAGTTTATAAATTAAAGTTTATAAACTTTTCTTATAAAAGCTATATATATATATATATATATATATATATATATATAAAGTTTTATAAAAAAAGTTTTTATAAAACTTTTATGTAAAAATTTGATGTAAAAGTTTATAAATTAAAGTATATAAACTTTTTTTATAAAAGTTATATATATATATATATAACTTAAAAAAAGTTAATAAGTTATAATTTATTTGTTATATATATATATATATATATATAACAAATAAATTATAACTTATAACCTATAATATATTTAACAAATTATATACTATTTGACTTTTAAAACCTTTTAAAATTTGTACATCCTAGTTCTACATGTCTTACATAAATTATTTACATTAATTATATAAACTTCTACATTTATATAAGTTATTATATAAATATAAAATTATTTAACTAATATAAATTTTATTTTTATACTTTATTCTTTATATATGTAAAGAATAAAAGTAATATAAAGTTTTATGAAAACTTTTTCATAAAATTTACATGTTGTGTGTGTGTGTAAGTTTTATCAGAAAGTTTTCATAAAACTTTTTAAAATTTTATATAAAAGTTTATAAAAATTTTTATATAGAAGTTTATAAACTTTTTTTTTATAAAACTTATATAAAAAGTTTTTATAAAACTTTTATGTAAAAATTTATAAAAATTTTATATACACTTTTTATTAAAAGTTTATAAATTAAAGTTTATAAACTTTTTTTATAAAAGTTATATATATAAGTATATATAACAAATAAATTATAACTTATAACCTATAATATATTTAACGAATTATATATTATTTAACTTTTTAAACTTTTAAAATTTGTACATCTTAGTTGTACATGTCTTACATAAATTATTTACATTAATTATATAAACTTCTACATTTATATAAGTTATTATATAAATATAAAATTATTTAACTAATATAAATTTATTTTTATACTTTATTCTTTATATATGTAAAGAATAAAAGTATTATAAAGTTTCATAAAAACTTTTTTATAAAATTTATATATAAATATATATGTGTGTGTATAAGTTTTATAAAAAAAAATTATATAAAAATTGTATATAAAAGTGTATAGATTAAAGTTTATAAATTAAAGTTTAAAAACTTTTTTTTTATAAAAGTTATATATATATATATATATACAATTTAGAATGTTATTGTAGCACAAATGAAAAGAAATGTAGCTCTTTAGACATTTCAGAAAAGAAATTTTTTTATAAATGTAGAAGTTGTTTCAAATACACCCAACGATTTATCGAATAAATTAAACTCTAATTAATATTTTATCTCACTCATAATATAAAGACAAACAAAAAAAAGGTGAAAATTATAGTTGAGAAGAGCAAATTAGATATATGTTAATTTAAATCCAAATATACAAATACAAAGGACAAATAAATGGAAAAAGAAAAGGGTTTACATTAAATTACTGTAATATCTCTGATGCCAATAAAATAATGCTCTGGTTTTTTTAAAATAAAACATAATTGCACCCTTATTAATTTTTTCTATCAAATTAAGCTTATACATACATACATACATACATACATACATATATATATATATATATATATATATATTTGTTGTTTCCGCCTAATAGATAATAATTAAAAAAAAATTTAAACTTTCAAAGGCAAAATAGGTAAATAAAGAGTTACTAGATTTGATTCTTCTTCTTTGCATTAGGAGTAGGTTCAGCTGCACAGGGTTTCTTCTTCGCATTAGGGGTCCAAGCTCGGATGCACAAGGTTTGTCCAAGTACTGTCTGCAAATCTGCAACGCCACCGCAGATGCCGCACTTCTCACGAATCTCACCTAGAACCTAAAACTGCGAAGATTTGTGATTTGGGATGTGAGATTTGCGATTGATTTATAGTGTAGGTGGGTATGAGTTTTTTAGTTTTTTTTTTTTTTTTTTTATTGTTTCTTCATATGCAAATCAGTGATACGTAATTTAAGTTCTGATTTGTGATGCAGCCTTACTCATACTGCAATTCCACATACCAAAGCTTTTTCTCGCACAAAATTTTGTCAAAAGTCACCTTTTTTGCAAATTTCGACAAAATTTGCGAAATTTCGATCGAATTTATGTAAAAAAATAATTAAAGTAACACTCTAGTTAGATCTCAGAAATTACCAAAATATTTCGTTGAAATTTGATGAATTTCAACGAATTTTCCGTCCTTGATATGTCATTCATAGTCATCCCATCCCATTTTTCCGTACAAAATAGCCAAGCCTCAATCGTCATATGGAACCTATGCCTATCTTGAACAGTCACAGATAGATAGCCGGCTCAAATCTTGTACATGATCTCTAGACTCAAAAATCTTCATCTTTACAATAGTATGGACCATTATGGGTGGAACCTTAAACCAAATGGAAGTTACTCTTGCAAATAATTCTCCTTGCCAGCTAGAAACAATAACACCATCCATCAAATTTCCCATCAGTCAACACATGAATGGAAAACACACATCACATCTAAAGTGCTTGGTTGGTTAGTGGCATATAGAAAGATCAAGAGCTCGCATGTGCTCCACGATGTTGTGTCTTATGTTTTACGATGGGGAAAGCTCCAAGCATCTATTTGTTTCATGTCAGGTGGTTATGAAGATTTGGAATGGGCAGTGTATCATCTAGAGAGTAAATTTTTTTCCTATACAAGTCTTTGAGGAGTGTTTGCTCGCAACCTCGTCCAGACCATCTAGCACAGCAAAGTGGCTTTTATTGCCTTCTGTGCTACCATATGGCATGTATGGTGAAAAGCAACCGGAAGATTTTCAAGGATTGCAGAAAAACATCGCACAAACTATGGGAGGATAGAAAGTTTGCGGCATGCTCTTTGGTTTACGCAGCAGCCTTGGAGTAGGGGCCTTCATTGGCTGATGTTTGTTAGATTGAGGCAGATGTATAAATCATATATAGGGGTCCATTTGGAAAAACTGTCTTTTAAGGCATGGATAGTACTACTGGTGCACCACTATTAAATGTATATGGTACAGGAATTAATAAAGCATCCTTGTTTCCTCTCACAAAAATAAATAAATAAATAAAAAGATGAGGGCATTGAAATGAATGACTAGTGAATGCCATTAAAGATCAAAACATGAATGCGTAAACTCCAGGGAATTAATCAATGATTAATATAGGAGAGTGCTTTGAATTGCTAGGGCATCACTTCGGAATATTATAAGAGAGATTGCCTTACGCACTACAACACAATCTGGGTTTTAGTTTTCCCAGGCTTTTCTCTTTTCTGATTTCAAAGACATTTTACAATTATCATAGAATAAAGACCATCTATTTATCACCAATTAAATGCACAGGCAGCCAATAATGAAATAAAGTTGATTGTTAAATATGCAGCATGAAGTGAAGTTCCAACATGATCAAACAGTGATTAAGATAAGCATACCTTCTTCCATTCAAGCCAAGCATTTTCAACATTCCCATTGATAGAAAAGTAACAACTCTTCCCACAGGGTACAGTATCAAGGAAAGCCATGCAACTGGCCTGACCTAAAAGCATGGCATACAGCATTTGTCAATTGAATCTCATAGAGACACGGGTCCATTCATCAGAATGAGTGTGTGCTATTATAAAAGCGTGGCCTTGAAGAATAAGAAATAACAGCTTCCAGTACCAAGAGAAGCAAGTAGTTTCAATTATACCACAAACCTAACAACTTCTGTGGCATGATGAACAGCTATGCTTTTTGGAGTAATTCCTGTGAGGAGCAAAATAGCAACCCGAGAAAACGATTCGCAGTTGAATTTGATTTAGTCAGCTTCAATTTTTTATTTATTTATTTCAGGAGTGAAAATTTTTTATCAACTTCTTCCATCAACTATCAAAATAACACCATCCCCAACCCCAAAAAACATTATTCTTTTCTGCTTGTTATCAAAGTTAAAAGGGCCAAAAGCATCCAATCTATCCTCCCAAAATGAAAACAGTTTGCCATTCCCAACTTTTAACTCCAAGTGTGATGCCACTTGATGAATTAGTGACGAAATGAAATTCCAAGAAAATTGGCATGTTAAATGAGATTGTCTAAGGCCACTTTCCAATAATAATCCACCTTGCAACTAGCTATTATCCATGCCCATAATGTTTGAGGATCCTCCACAAATTTCCAAATCTACTTATCGTTGAGTATTGTGTTCGAGGAACGATATGCTTTTAATTTTAAGATCATCATCCTCCACTAGTCTTTAAACCATCTTCCTTTGAATCAAATTTAATAACTTGTTCGCTTGCTTACCCCTCAAAGGAAGTTTGCAATTTTCTTCTTGATTTGCCAAGCTATTGAGGGTGGATATCTATCCACCAGCACGGTGAAGAGGAATGATGATTAATAGATCTCTTTACCCAAGCCCCCTACCATCATTAAATTTTTGTTTAGGTCAACCATTGATAATGATAGAATACATGACCGATGCAGTGATGACAGTCATATAAAATGAAAACCTTACTTCGCATTAGGACAAACTCCTAAAGTCCTCATTCTACTAAGTCTAGGCCTTCGCAACATCTATTTTGGGAACAACTTTCAAATCTTCGGATATATGTCCTCAAAAACTTCATTAGCAAGAATCACCACATCTAGGAATTGATGTCCCTCCACAAATGCAAATTGATTTGGTTCAATCGTATTATTGCCAAAACATTGTAAATGATTTTACACATATTTATTACTAAGCTTAAAGGTTGGAAGCCATCTGAACTTCAGGAATTGTTCTTCTAAGTTTGATTGTTTGCGAATTGAATTTTCTTTTTTTTTTTTTTTTTTTTTGAGAAGAAACAAAGATAATTTATTATACATATGTAACAGAATAAGATATGTTACAATACATGACTTTAACAACTACAAGAGTCAAAGCTAAGCAGTTGCAACCCCATGATAATTGAAGAAATACCACAATCCCATCCCGAAATTCAGTGCGAAAGGAAAAACTCATTTTTACATTTATAAGAGACATCCAAAAACTGGCAAGAAGCTTTATTGATTCCCAAACTCTCTCACTATCCCCTGATAAGCTGTCATCTTATTGTAATTATATGACATCTACTGCCATCTTATATTTTCTAGTATTGGACATACTTCACCTTTGTAAATAACAGTACAGCATCTGCATCATCTAAAACGGGAGCTGGGATTAAGATATAGCAATTTAATCCAGAAATGAGAAATTCAATTGGTATTAGAGAACAAAACAGTGAAGGAACATTACAACTTGTAGTTATTTTTTATGAATCACATCAATTTTGAAGAATCTCTGAGCATGAAGGCCATAGCTACAGATACTTTGTCTAAGATTTGGAATGAAGAGAGTAACAAATAAAAGATTGTGTAAACGAATAATGAAATATTGCTTTAGATAAAAAATGAGGAAACATGACTAATTGCCTAATTGGGTACATAAGGACAATAATTCCAAGATAGGATTACATCAGATGAAAGGTATATATACCTTCAAAATATCTACTCAGGTTTGTTTTTAGATCATAACTTCATAAACTATCCCTCCTTAGGTCTAAACATTTTCAATAAACATGCCAAACTGCTGTTTTGCATTTCTCAAGAAACACAGGATCCATTGATGTTGTCAATCTAATGTGACAGTTTTAGTATATAAGACTTCTCTTGTTTTCCATTTTGAGTTTAATCTCTACTTTTAGGATTTAATCCATGACAAAGTTTCTCCAAAGGTTCTGCCTGCAAAGTTAATATAAATATCTTATTCGATTCCTCTCACAAAGAAGAAGAAAAGTTCATTATGTGTTCCTACTGGCTATATATAAAGATGACAATCTATATTAATCCAATTAGAGGTTTTTCAAATAGCTCCACAGTGCCAGAACATCAACCATAGAATGAGTTTATGAGACCTATACATCTCCAACACAATTGAACAAATGAATGTCTCATCTATTGCTAATAGCTAATGGCTAACAACTCAAACTTCATTCAATTAAACCTTTCCCCAAATACATGGGGTTGGGAATATGAGCCCGCTTTCTCTACTCTAGACAATCAAGAGCTAATTCAACTCTAAACTTGCAAGTAGTTATAGTTCATCTCTCTCTGAATTGATTTTGTGCATGTTGCTTAGGACTCCCCCTACTTTTATGATATATCATTACCATAGATTCCAAATAGGTCACTCTTTCTATTAGCTTTCATGGAGTAAACATTGCATGAATCAATAACATGACAATGATCATGATCACAACATATATAGCAACAACATAAACAATCATCCCCATGTCTAATAATGAACTTTTTCTTCTTTCAAATCCAAGGGGAGTCAAAACTCTTCTTGTCTTGGTCAGCATAGGAATTTACCTAAGGAGGTAGCAAAATTTGACTTTTTTTATTAACTTCAAGCAAATGGCAAAAGGCCAAAACATTGAATTATCTTTTCAAATTTTAGGGGAGGCAAGTTGTGACATAACACGATAACCCAACTCGAACACAACATGCATTTAACGAGTTAGGGTTTAGCATAAATAAGTTTGGGTCAAAATGGGTTGAACAAGATTAAACACAACTAAAATTCAGGTCATAAACATGTTAACATGTTAAACTCGAAAATGACTTGTTTAACAAAATTATAGATAATTTAAGAAACAATTTATAAATTAATTAATTATAAATTAATATATTTATTAATTTATTACAAATATAATTTTTTTATTATTTAAAAATTAATTTATTTTTAATATATTTTATATTTTATTAGTATTTTTTATTAAAATAATTTCAAAAAGTGATTGTAAAAAATTAAATAGCTTAAATACAGGCACACGATTATGATACTATTACAACACAACCTATTTACAACACTACCCGCTTATGACAGGTTGAGACGAGTTGTCACCCTTATCAAGTTGTATGCAATATCATATGTATCAATATTGTCAAGGCGTCGCCTAGACGTCCAGACCCCCCTCAAACCTCTCAAAGTCAAATAAAATAGGACTTTTAATTATTTATTTATTTTTTAAATTTTAACATAAATCTAATAACTTCATTCTCAAACCTCTCAAAGTCAAATGCTTCGAACTACCTCCGACGATCATCTCCGACACGCCGGCAAGCAACTCCAACGTCTTCTTCGATGAACGACTCCGACAACTCTCTCCATCTCACTGTCCGTCTCTCTCCCTCTCTCTCGGCTCTCTCCCTCTCTCTCTGCTCTCTTTCTACATCCCTACCGCTCTCTCTGCTCTACCTCTCTCTCTTTTTGCATCTCTCCCTCTCTCTTTTTCTACGTCCCTCCCTCTCTCTTTACTCTCTTCCTCTCTATCTTTCTACGAGTCTGTTCTCTCTCTGTTTCTGCATCTCTCATTCTCTCTCTACCTATCTCCCTCTTTCTCTCTCTCTCTTTACGTCTCTCTCTCTCTCTCTCTTGCAATTAGCTCTTCTTTTTAAAATGTTATGAATATGAAGTATATGAACTTATGATAATCATGAGTTTATCATAATATATTATCTAATATGTCATTATTTATAATTTTATAATTTATGTATCATTAATTAATTAAATATAAAATATAAATAAATAAAATTATAAAAAATATTAAACAATTCTTCAAGATACATACATATATACATATATATATATATATGTGTGTGTGTGTGTGTGTGTGTGTGTGTGTGTGTGTGTGTGTGTATATTGAGTAAGGGACCAATAAATAAATAAATAAATAATTCTTCAAGGACTTTTAAATAATTATTTTAAAGGTTATTATTATTATTAATGAATAGTTTCTAGTTCCAAAAAAATAATTATTTTAAGGACTACCTAGGCCCCGCCTCCCTTTATGGAGGCTTATCGTCTTAAACCGTCTTACCGCCTTGACGACTATATGTATATATATGATGACGCGGTGATGTCCAGGCTTAAGCTGGACTAGTCTACCAACCACAGGGTGCACACGCCCACCCCAAGGCCAAGAACAAGAAGATATCAGGTTACTCAATTGATTAATGAGTGATTTGTCTTTGTTTTTTGTTTTGTTTTTCAGTAAGTAAAAAATGCTACCTAAAACTAAAGTATTTGGGTGATTAATGGCACACGAAAAATAAACACCCTAGATCTGATGCAAAGAAGAAACACCAATGGGTGTTTATCTCCTCAGTGTTATGTTCTTTGTTTTGAGGGGAACATTGGATTGTTTCTTTGTGACATGTCAGGTTGCTAGGTTGATTTGGTCTTAGATGGTGGAGTTCAATAGGTGGGAAATTAGACCACCAAACAACCTTGACAAATGTATGAATGTCATTGCCTTAGTTACACTATCTAGCTCGGCAAAGGACGTGCTGACTATCGCATCTTTCACATCCATGTGGCACTCATGGTTGGATGGAAATAGTCGGCTCTTCAGTAGCTAGGGCAAGGTGAGGTATAAGCCGTGGGATGACATAACATTTGCAGTAGGTTCACAGGTTCATGTGGCAGTAATAGTGCATGAGCCATCACTGTCAAATTGGCCGCTGGATTGGAATGGATGCCTCATCAGATTTAGGATTGTTTCCTAGTGTTGAGAATCTTGGTATTTGGATAGTTTTACATCGTCAGTTTCTAAGGTTTAGTGGCATCCTTGGTGCCTCTTATCGTATGTATTTATGATTAAAAAAATTTTACATGGATCAATAGCATTACTTTATTTCTGCTCAGAAAAAAAAAATGCTACCTGATACTGTTTATATTCGCTGGGACTTTCCCTCTCAATTTTGAGCCAATTTCATTGATAAATTCTTGAGCAGTTTGGTACATTTTGTAATCTGAAACAAGGAAAGAAGCAGAATATGAGAAGTTCGAACTATATATATGTATATATAAGAATCAAAGAAGCACAAAAAATAAAGAAGAAAAAGAAAAGAAAATGAGTTAAAGCAATATTAATTAGGTGGACAATAGTGAACTCACTTTAGTATCTAAATGAGCCATAAATTGCTACAGCTCGAAATCAATTACTCTTTTGGGACTGATGCAGCACTCAACCTCAGGATTCTCCGGCAGTTAAAAGGCGGACACCTGTCTTTTTGGTGAAGTACCTCACAACCCCACAGAATGAAGAGAAGCCTCAGGAATAGTCCTCAAACTCCCAACTCATCTGCAACCTGATCTATTTCAACAGATTTCTCTTCCTTGGACAGCTCCCTAGAAAAGATCGTGTAAGCTTGGAAACTGGGAGTGCAGTTCCTTGATTCCATCACATGAAGAAACTTCATGCATATATCTGATTCCCCCTCCTTTAATAAACCGTCAATCAAAACTGTCCAAACAATTTCATCGGGATTCCACTGTTCCTGAAGCATGGTCTCAAACAATAATTGAGCTTCTTCTAACCTGCCTGTTGTGCACAAGGTAGAAATCATTGATTTATATAAAGCTAGCTGAGGTTCTAAGCTTTCAACAATCATTTTGTTAAAGATGTCTAGAGCAACATCCACCTTCAAGCTCTTACAGTAAGCAATTAATAAAGATGAGTATATTTCTCTATTAGGACATAATCCTTTTTGGGTCATGCTACTAACCAACTTATCTGCATCATCTAACCGTCCTTCTCTACACAAACCACAAACTAGAGTGCAATATGTATCAACAGTGGGCGTGCATCCATTCTCCGATAATTTTGTCAGGAGAGTAGGAATTACTTCAAAAGCAATCTTCTGCTCGTCTAACTTACAACTATCAATTGCATCCACACACTTTTTGTCAAGTAATAAACACTCTCTTTGGAAAGCTTTCATCAAAACACCATAAGTTCGATAGTTTGGTTTGCAACCTGAACTCAGCATCCGTTGAAAAAGTGAAAAAGCACGATCTAATTGACCCAACATGACATAACCATCAATCATTGAGGTATATGTAACGTGATCAGAAAGAATTCCTTGTTCCTCCATCTCTACAAGTAAGGCCTCAGATTCCTCCACCTTGCCATTCTGGCAAAGACCATGGATGATTGAACTGTAAGTACAGAGATTCGGGAGAATATTCCGTGCAGTCATTTCATCAATAACCTTAGAAGCAAGGTGTGTCCCACCATTTCTACAAAGACCATCAATCAAAATTGTGTAGGTAATCACATTTGGTGATAACCCTTGATCTGCCATTCTAGTGAGGTATTGCTCCACTTCTGATAACCTATTCTCTTTAGCCAAACCATTGAGGATGGCATTGTAGGTCTTCACATTTGGATAGCAGCTGCTCTCACTCATGCCTTCAATTAATGACAAGGCTAAATCTACCTTCCCTACTTTACAATGCCCATCAATTAAAGCAGTAAATGTGACCTGATTTGGTCTTAAACCCCTATGAAGCATTTCAGTAAAAGTGCTTGCGGCTGCATCCAACTTGCCCCATTTGCAATATCCAGCAATGAGTTCAGTGTACGTCCAATCATCAGGTTCAAATCCATTCTCTTTCATCAAATTCATCATTCTCCTAGCATTGTTCATATTACCTTGTCTACAGTATCCATTGACAAGGGTATTGTATGTTATCAAAGTTGGTGATGGACCCACACTTTGCATTTTGTGGAAAAGAAACATTGCCTTCTCAATCTCACCCTCCGTGCAATATCCTTTAATGATCTCATTAAACGTCAATACATTTGCCAAGCCTCCAAGTCTCTGCATCCACTCAAAAATTTTGACAGCATAACTAAATCTTCCTTCAACGCATAACTCATTTACCAGAGTGTTATATGTTGCTACATTTGGCAGCAATCCATCTCTCAACATCTTGTGGTATAATCCAATTGCCACTTTAAGCTGACCGGATCGACACAATCCACTAATCAAAGCTGTATAGGTATGCACATTAGGGAAGCAAGCCCTTTTTCTCATATCAGCCACCAGGTTACACGCCTCCTTAACACGACCAACCCGACATAGAGAGGTAATAGGAACCGTATAAGTATAAACTGTAGGTTCAATACCTTTATCGGCCATAACTTCTAACATGTCCAATGCCTCATCTATTCTTCCTTCATTGCAAAGGCCATTAATCAGAGTAGAATAAGTCACTGAGTTTGGATCACAACCCTCCTTCACCATCCGATCAAAAACCACAAATGCCAAATCAATGTTATGGTTCCTACAATGTCCGAGAATCAAAGAAGTGAAAGTGAAAACATCAGGACTCATATCATTCTGATATATCCGACTCAAAATCTGCTCGGCCTCTTGAATCATCCCTTTCTTGCAATATATGTTGATAAGGGTATTGAAAGTCAAGAGACTTGGCTTAATCCCAACATGAAGCATCTCTGTAAAAACAGTTTGAGCAGCTCCAACCATCTCAAACTTACCCATTTGTAGCAAAAGTGTATTATAACTATATAAACTAAACCCAAAACCTTTCTTCCCAATTTCATTCAAATACCCAACTGCCATACTCATCTCTTGTTTATTCCTACAAGCTTTAATCATTAGAATCCTCACATGATCAGCATGCCCAAAGACCCTATCCCTCACAAGACGATTCAACAATGCAATAAAACAATCCAAGCTGTGTTTGTAGAAAGGCCTCCTAGACACCCAGTAAAAGAACTGCACTGCAGTTTCCAAATCCTTATGGATCTCAAGAATTCTCACAACATCTAACGTCCTCAAATGCTGACTCAATCGAATCAACTTAGTGCTAATGGGCCATTTAGAATCCCTCAATATATCACAGACTTTAGAAACCAAGCTGTTTGAGACGTCATTTCTATGAGAAAAGTTGGGTTGGAATGAAAATCGACGGAAATGAGGAAAACCCAATAAATAACAGAGCTTTTGGAAATGAAATAGTGCTGGGTTTTTGAGGAGATGCATAAGTAAATCAGATACAAGAGGATCGAGCAAGTCCTGTATCAACCACAATTTGAAGGGGGAAAAAGAAAGATCCAAATACAATACACCTCAAAGTTGGATCCAAACGAAGCTATAAATCAAAGTTTTAAGACGCACACATAAAACAAAAATTTCCAGAAAACGGCTTCACCAACAAATAGTCAATTCAATCCAAGTACCTTGCTTCCTGAGCTCAATCACAAACTCAAAACTGGAAACAATATCACGAGACGCGATTGCGATCACAGAAAAACAAAGTTCGCAACCTAAGAAAATAAATTAATAGAACAAGAAAACCCTAATAAAACTGGAAATAATCAACTTTGGAAATTAATCACCGAGTAAATCGAAGTTTGGGAAAAGGTAAAAAGTAGGAATTTTCAACAATATTTCCCCTTTCCTTCCCCTTCAGTGAAACACTACGTACGAGAACGAAACTCAAGAGACAACAGAAGGAGAAGGAGAGGCATCATAACGTACTACTTGCCGTGGGATCACTTGGTGCGCTTTTTACGCAAATAAATAAATAAAT
>JAJIYU010008103.1:0-18336 GCA_030144865.1 Tinospora cordifolia | reverse complement strand
TTCATTTTCTGCAATTCAAAGTCTCTGATCAGATTCAACACTTGCATTCCTCGGATTCTCTCATCACCTTCATATTCTGCCTTGAGGTAGTCCCAAATTGCCTTTGCTGATGATTTCTTTGTCTTCTTCTCCTTCTGTGATTTCATTTGTGCTACAGTGGGGTTTGTTGGAAGTGGCTGAACTTCATAGTCTTCTTCAACAGGTTCCCACAGATCCAATGCTTCCAAGTAGGTCTCCATACGCACTGCCCAAATCTGATAATTGTCTCCATCAAAGACTGTTGGTGCCATTGCTGAAAAGTTGGACTCTCCTTCCATTGGTGCACTGATCTAGCCTCACAAATCCCTCAAGAAGAAAGCTCTGATACCAAATTGTTGGCATTTTGAAAATGAGAGAAGAGAAAAATTGAAATAAATTGCAGCACTTGCAGAGAAATCTGAACACACATTTTAACTTAAAAGCATTACAATTTAAAGCTTGAAAAATGACAAACTACTAACAGAAAAATCCAGAAAATCAGCTCTGAAAAAATAGAAAAATCAACTCTCAACTAACAAACTATTAACAGAAAATTTTAGAGATCTTAGAACCTATTCAATACCAAACAACCACAAGTAGCTTTAAATGAAACTATGAACCAAATGAGAATTTCTCGACTCCCACTTTTTCAAAACTCATCGTTTAGGCACGAATTAGAAATAATTCCTTGCTCTCCTTATTCTATTGGAAATGGGCATAAGAAATCATTGTCTTATTTGAGTTAGGGTAATACTAAGTTCAAGCCATCTCTTCATTTAGCCATCAATTTCAAGAATGGATGTGTTTCTTCTTCAATAGAGGTGGGTCAGTTATCGTCTTTGGAGTGCAGAAAAGGTAGAGTAGTCCTTCACTACCATCAACAATGACTACAAGTCTCATGGTTTAATGTCTCATTAGGATATAAAGGAAGGAATGAAGTAGGTGATCAACTAAGGTTTTGGTAGATGGCAGATTTAATTTAGTATGGGGTAGTCAGGTTGTCCTATATAATAAATGCCTATTTGATAGTAAGTTGGACAATGCTAATAATTTTCACGAAGATGGAAACATGAGGGACGATGTAAACAATTGATGCTTAATGGAGATTAGTTTCCTAATTTAGTAGGAATTGACTCCCAAATACGCGTTCTACAATTAGTCAAAGATGATTCTTTTGAGCATTCTCTTGCTAATTTCGTATCTTCATCTTTAACTCCACTTCTTTTAGCATTTTTTGTTCAATTCCCAAAGATAAACTTGGCCCTCACGCTCACCCTTTCCCATGTCCCAATTCTATGTTGGTGTTATTTATTTATTTATAAACTGTGCTTTTGAAGGCATGAGTGCCTTCCTAGCACTAGAGTTTTAATGAAATTTAGTGAATTTAATGTGGAAAACAGTAGGTAGCCAATTTTTGATGATGTGACGTAGTGCTCTCTAGTGAGTGAGAAGAATCCTAAGTCTATTTATGTAACTCTATGATGGCTCCCGTTGACAGGGTTCTTTCAATTGCTAATATCTCGATTCTTAAACGATCTTCCTAGAAGAAACTACAAGAGACCATTTCAACTGGTGGTCTTATACCAAATGAATTTATGGATATAGTAAAGATGATAGTAGGAAACCTGGTGTTATGATTATGCAGAGTTTCTCCAAGAATATTAGAAGATTCTTAGAATGGCTTAATAGAAAGTTTTGGAGTATGAAATTCAAAGTTGGTTGCTTCTCCTAGCTAAGGGTTTGATCCATGGAGTTATTTTTGTGTGGGATTGTGGAGTGGTGTTAGTGGTGGACTCCTTGATTGGGGAGAATGTAATACTCCAGTTCTCGGTTCTTCGTTTCTGTTATGTCTATCACGCATGGAGAGACGCTCATTAACTGTCGGCACACATGCCCTCTACCTATAATGGAAACGTTACATTTCTCACATTCAGTTTTCATTAAACACCATCTGGACATACTAGATCTCATTTAAATAAACCATTAAACTCTTGGACTCACCAAGGGATAACACATGGAAAGTAAGCAGAGATCATCATTAGTTAAATCATTAACTTTAACATTTAAAGTTTAATAAAATGTGGAACAAAGTTTCCAATTGAAATCCTTGAACATGGTTTATGTGGCCGAAGTTTAAACTAGAAAGACAAGTAATAATTTAAAACTAATTTGGAGGGTCATACACCTAATCTAAACCAATTATTCGACAAATAGAACTCTGATATCAACCTCGACAGTAAGACTTTGTAGCTATTATAATACTCCATAGTACTATCAACATAAACCTCCTCGATGATCACCTGAAACAGAAATGTGGGGTGAGCTCAAGAACCTAGTGGATCATACACTGTACATCCATAATATTATTCAAGTTAAAATATCATGTCGGGACCCCTTCCCTAAGATGAAGGGCGAACTGACCGACACAGTGTCCCAACAAACCCGCTTGCAAGCCGAGCTTGCCAAGACACTGTTAAGCCTCAACATACAACACCACATCACATACTTTCAGAGTAATAATAAGGAATGCAGAAGAGATTTAACATACGAGCACCAATAAGAACTTCATATTTCCAAAATGGGTCATTACACATGTGTAGCAACGGGAGAGACTGTTCGTTATATACAAGCCATCCTCACCCCTATACATAGGTCCTAACCCTCAAAAGATGATGACAGAAAGGGAAATACAAAGAAGTCCTACCAAAAAAGAGTAAGGGAACGCGACTCTATGCGATGACCACTCCCTTGCCCTTATCCGTTGCTGAAGGACCTAAAAAGTTAGAGTAGTGAACCTAATTATCCACGGTGGCTCAGTGAGTAATGCAGTCTAATTCAAACTTAAAACAAGTATTCCACAGTTAAAACATGTGCCATGAATGCATGAGCAGTAGCATTATGCAAGTGAATGCAACAGTAAACGCAATTTAAATTTATAATGCAGTCGTGCACCTTCATTAAAAACAGTTTTAATAATGTTGAAAACATATAAATCCACCGAACGGGAGAAACCCGACGGTTAGGTGTATAGGTGATGACCTTAATCTGGGCCCACAGAAACCCCATCAGGGCACTCTGTGCTAGGTGGTCACTCGATGCTCTAGGGGAGCCCAATCAATAAACGAGCGAGTTGTAGACAGTTAAGCATATCGTGACGACCCGTTTAGGACTTATTGTCGTTGCCATCATCGTAGGCCCACATAACCCCTCAATAGGCACTCTGTGCTAGGTGGTCACTATCAGGGTCACAACTCGCCCTAATTGCTCTACCGCATCCAATACCCTAACCTGCTCCCGGACCTTGACATTCGGTGCACTTCTCATTTAAAACTCATTCAAAGGATGCAAGCTCATCACAATATGTAACACCATTTTCATAATGCACAGAATAACAAGCTCTAAGGAATGCGTTAGAAAACACTACTCACAGGGATGCTCCGCTACCGGCGCTCCTCTCGCGACTTGTCGCGTCCCGCTAGCATTGGGTCTTGCGAAATCGACGCAACTTCTTTTCATTAATATGAGACTTAGCTCACTCTAATTCTATATCATTGGTTAATCAATTACTTGACCTAGTCAAGAATAGTTCACATACGTTTGTTCCCTTGCTTTAGTTACTAAGTCTATTTGATTGACCTCGGTCAATCTTAGTCAACCCTATTCAACTAATCATTTGCTGACCTAGCTGGTCAACAGAGTCACACAGGGTTAATTCTGGTCCTTATGGGGTCAATTGGGCCAAAAGGGTTAATAGTCCCAATTTTCATTACTTAGGCACAAACCTTAGCCTATGACCCTATCTGTGCAACCATTTTTTGATTTTTTTGCGGGCAATCCGTTCATCGAATTTGCACCAAATCTTGCAGAATTGTTCTAGACTTCCTAAAGTTTCCTCAAAATTTTAAATTACAATTTTTGGACATCATTTACTAAGGTTTCTAAGCATGATAACAAAAATTGCACAAATTCCGTATCCCCTGTGATAGGCAGTGACTGTTTGCCTTAGTGGACCTAGCTACACACATCAGAATGTCCTGAAATTTTGTAGGCCACTTCTAGACATGTCTAAGGGTTTCTCCACCGAAATTCAACTTAATCTATCATGGCTTGGTCAGTCAATTTTATTTCAGAAAGTTCGGCCAGAATGTAGAAAATTTCTGGGTTCAAGGATTCTACAATCTTCTAGGGTTCTTTTCCCTTATTCAATCACCATTCTATGGGTTGTTTCTTGTGTCTTACAGTTTACAGGTCATAATATATTCATTAATCACAACTACTTCGAATTAGTAGCATGCAACATAAAAAACATGCCTATCATTCCATCAATATTCTGCTATATTCTAAAGAACACAAGGAAATTTGCTCTAGCACCCTACAACTATGGCATATTTGCATGAATAACAAGATACATCCATAAGAGTTCAAGGTCAAGTATTTATACCTTTCTAGAACCTCTATTATAGAGTCTACAATACCTCTGGTTCCAACCTGAAAGGGTGCCTTTAGGTGTCCCGAATGTGGTTCTTATTCTGGTTTCAACCTCTTTCTGTCGGCACTGTTGCAATAGTAAGTCGCACAGTGAATACCAGAGACTCACAAGACATATTAAACATTCTAATATGCAATTTCTACCACTTGGACACTTGAATACACTTCATGAGAGGTAAAGTAAAGGGTTTAACTTGAGGGATGAGTTTGGATTGGTCCTGGTATGAGCTTTCCCAAGGTTGCTCCAATTGTTTTTGTTACACAGTTGCAACAGTAAGTAAGCAACCAACTTCAAGGGTCCTAAAATCATGCATAAGGCCCTATTTTTCACTCTCTAACTCTTGGAGATCAAAATATATACGAAAATGAAGAGAGTGAACCATTTTACCTTCAAAAAGAAATAGGAAATGGCCAAGGTTCAAGGATCCAAAAGTGGTTCAAGCACACACTTTCTGGTTTTTCTGGGTTTAAGCAGTATGGACAACCCTCTTCTTGATGTTTTCTGCTTCAAACGGCTCCAAGACTGGGCAAACCACTTGTAGGATCTTGTAGGTGGTGGTACAAGCTTCAAATCAAGCTATAGTTTTGCAGGATTTGGTGGAGAATTGAAGAAGTTCTGAGCTTGAAAAGTTGGTTACAGAATCTGGAAATTCTGTGTTTGAGCTCATGAATGCGCTTTTTGTTGGATGAGGATGCTTGCTTGGCAAGGGTGTGAATGACATGTGGCATCCAGGTGGCACTTAACATCACATGCTGGATGTCTAGTTGGCAGCCTGGATTGGTCACAATGGAGGCCATGAAGTGATGGCCAAAACCATGGATCAAATACTATGGATTCCTATGGTTTTTGTGCTAAAAAATAGCTGAAAATACTGAAAATTCGCCAAAAATTCACTCAAAAATCGCACAAACGGACAAAATATAAGGGGAAAGGCTCAATTGGGGCGCATGGGCCCTCTTGGGCGCGTGGGTTGGCCAACAGGTGGGCCGACCCACAATCTGGGCCCTGAATTGGCGCGGGCTAGGTTCCACCTGGTCGGGCCCGGGGCGGCCCGACCAGCTTCAGTTTGCACGGGCCGAATGGCCCGTGCCCTGAATCTGCCCGTGTTGTTTTTTTTTTTTTTTCTATTTTTCCTCTTTTTTATTACTTATACATATACATATGTATATGTATTATATATCAAAATTTTGCATTTTTCGTCTTCTAAAATCATAAATTGTCTAATTCACCATTTTTCATCAAAATACTAATGTTATACACGATTTCATCATTAAATTAATTATTTTCTCCAAAAATTGTATAATTCTCCCAAAAATCACATTTTTCAACCAAAAATTTCATTTATCATTCTAAAAATCCGATAATTGCTCCAAAAATTCATAAATTAATCTCATAAATTATTTTCCTCAAGAAAACACCTTTTCCTAATATTTTCATGTGTTTTCTCCTTAAAATTTGTATTTTTTCGAATTATTTCTATTTTCCTTAATAATTAATCCAAAATTGAGAAAAATTGGAGAAAAATTTGTATTTTTTCATTAAAATTGCAGAAAATACATGGAGTACATAAATGTTGGATCCGTCAATCCGATGTAAAAAATGTGGGTCGTCACATATCAAACATGAAAACACTTGACATGCATTAGGCGTTTCAAGTATTTAGCTGTTAATTTGGATCGAATGGCATAACCCTGGTGTTCTCTTATCATTATCGTATTAAATGATACAAGAAAAATGCACTATATGCCAGATTCCAATGGGATATGGGCAACCCATTAGTCGACCTGGAAGTTAGGGTTACACTCATCGCTCTATTACCAGAAAACTAAGGGCATACCCATCGTTCTATCATCGGGAATTAGGGGCTGACCCATTATTTCATCCACGAGAACACCCACAGTGGTCTCCTGTGGTGTGACGACCCATAATTTGATACACAAAAAATTATGGGTTCGATACATGTATTTTTTGAAATTTTCATGAAAATACATGAATTTTCTTAATTTTTTTAATTTTTAATATATTTATTAAAAAAATTAAAATAATTGGGAAAAATATAATTTTTAGGAGAGAATATATGAAATTATAAGGGAAATATAATTTTTGGAGAAATATGATTTTTTAGAAAGATTATTAAATTTTTAGAGTAATTATGAAATTCTTAGGGTAATTAATGAGTTTATAGGGAGAATAATGCAAATTTTGGGTAGAATATTGAATTTTTGGAAAATAAATGTGTGAATATTGAAAGTTGTGTATGATTGGAGAATTAAATAATTATAAAACTAATTAAAGAGAAAAAAATTGAAAAATTGGAATGTATAGGTATATATACACAAAAGGGAAAAGAATTAGAAAAAAAAAAGGATTCGGCTACACGAGCTTCCACCCTGTGCGGACTTGGGTCGCGGGCACGGACCAGGCCTGTGCCCATTTTGGGCTACGCCAAATCCACGTGCCAGCTAGGTACGGGGCATAGGCTGGCCCATGCATCTGGTCGGCCCACGCACCCCATTTCCTTCTCCCCGTCGTTTCTCTAATTTTTCAGCATTTTTTAGCGAATTTCTGTGCATTTTGTATGCAAAAAACCAGCAAAAGCCATGGTTTTGGACCTCAAGTTTTTCCCATCCATTCAATCTCCTAAGCATGCCAATACATGGTGCCAAAACTTCACCTTGCATGGAAGCTCATGGGCCACGTGGATGGCCATGTGGCACTCCCATTTGCCATGCAAAGCCACCTCAACATGCAATAAAACCCCCATCTTGAGTAAAACTTCCATTTTCTAATTTCTGCAACCTACCTTCTATAGTTAATTTCTCCCTCAATTTGTATCCGTTTTCAGTGATCTAGGGCTCTTTGAAAAGCCCTTACTACCCTCTATAACATTGCATAGGCCGTTAGTCGAAATATACATTCGTTTGAGACTGAAACAACCACGAACAGGGCTAGTTGACACTATTGCAACTGAAAAACCTGTAGAAAACTGTGTTGGAGCAAACTTTAAGGGGGTGATTCCTAACCCATCTGAGGTTCATTCTTGAGGTAAAACCCCTTGTTTTACTCCTTATCTTGTGTATCCAAGTGGTAGAAATAGAAAACTAAAGTCTTAAACTTGTTCTATAGGGCACTAAAGTTGACTGTTGATCAACTGTTACAACAATTCTAAGGAAGACAGTTCTTAGAACTAGTTTTGAGGCATTCTTTGAAGTGGCTAGGGACATCTGTTTGGACTGAAATTTGAGGCGTTTTAAACTTCACACCAGAGGCTACAAGAAGATATAAACCCTAACCTTGAATCCTCTGTATGCACAATTTTATGTCTATGCCAAGATGCCTAGTTACATACATGTTTTTGGTACTTAAAAAAAATTTCTGAAAATCCTTATGCATGCTATGTTTTAGAAGTTGTATTTGAGGGTGATTAAAACTAATATTTCTTTCTGTTCTGGATAGAAATTAATTAATTAGAGTTCTAGAATCTAAACCCTTACAAAAACAGTAAGGAATAACCTTGGATTAATGTTGAAATAGGAATAGATAAGCATTTGAAAAACCATAGGAAATTTGAAGTTTTGAATAATCTGTTACATGACAGAAAAGTAGAAGACCAGTTGACTGATCAAACGTAGGAATTTTGAGCTGAACTTTGGTGGACAAGTCACTAGACATGTCAAGATTATGTGTTTCAAATTTTGCCCCAATCTGAATTCGGTAGGGGGCCAATTGAAGCACCATTTGACTGTCTGTCACATGAGACATGAGATTTCATAGTCGTTGTTAACACACTTAGAAACCATACCAAATGGGGTCTAAAAATCAAAATCTAAAATTCTGGTGAAGGTGAAATCTGACTTATGAATTGATTATAGAAAAATCGACAAATTTATTGCGCAAAGAGAGCAAATGCTTGAATTTGGGCTAAGTGTTGGAATTTAGAAATTTTTGCTTAATTGACCCAATTTTGACATAACTTGACCAAGTTGGACCCAAATTGACCAAGGATAACCAAAATTGATCATGTTGACCAAGTTTGGCTAATTGACCGGATTCGATCGAATCGAATTTAGGTTGGTCGGGACCGATTAGGGATAGTCGAGTATGAAATTAAGCCACATTTTATAAAGAATTAAAATTGAGTTAAAATAATGCAGAGTCGAGTGAGCACTGTAAGACTGGGCCGGTTGTCGACCGGACATCGATGGGCAGGACCCAAGGTTAGTAGCTTGATTCAGGTGTTTTCTATGACTTGTGTTCCTTGCATGAAACTTGTGTGAAATGACATGGTTTAAATAGTTTCATGAGATTGAGATATATCTGAATGATTTTGAAAATTGTAGACGTACATGGGTAATGAGACCATAAGCTCGAGGGCCAAGCGTCGGGTTCATGGTACATGATATGATTTGGATTAGACTCAAGGGTCGAGCGTCGGGGTTAGGGCACATGATCAGTGTGCCTAGCCTCAGAACTCGTTCGAGTCACTGTTCATAATTGTTTTTACTATGTCATGCATTTAAATATTATTTCATTTTTACTGCTCATGAATACATGCACTGTTTTGGAATGTTGGTTATGGTTGACATGCGAGTCTTACTACTCATTAAGCCACGTTGATTTTAGGTTCATTACTCTACTAATATTTTAGGTTTTTCGGTGGCTGATAAAAGGAAAAACGTGATGATTGCCTGGTTCCCTGACGATCTCTGTCCCCTTTTCTTGGTCCTTTGTTAAGAGGTCAGTCATTCTTTTGTGTATGTATATATATGTGTGTGGTCAACTGTGTATTTTGGACAAGACAAATATGTAATATAATGATCACTCTTCGTATGTTCGTTTACTTTTGCTCTGATGATTATTTTGATATCATTTTTTGTATGAGATTGGAGAGGCTTAACAGTGGTTGGAGGAACTTGACATGATGAGTGAGTTCGTCAGGCCGCCCTTTGACCTAAGGAAGGGGTCTCGACACGTGGACCTCTGCGTCGGTACGTGGTTTGAATCTTAAGTTATATTTAATTAAGATTATATAGTCAATCATTTCATTTTATTAAGCATAAAAAACTAATGCATGTAATATTATTCAAATAAATTAGACATGCTAATCATCTCATATAATATAAAAACATGTAAACAATCAGCACGAATACATATATCATGTTATACATCATTCATACTAATACAAGAGCTCATCGTATCTAATTAGAGTCAAAACTTACCCTAACATGCTTCTATGCGTATAGAATAAAATAAACACAACATCGTAGTTAATATTTAAAACTCAAATAAGATTAGTGAGTAAGGTAATCACTTCTACCTTATTAGAAAGATCCCACACGCACAATATATATATGATTAATTTTAGCATATAAATGATCATGTAAACTACACTATCAATTATATTATTCTTATGCATAATGTCATATCTCTAAAATTTTGTGGAATCTATAAGCAACCGACCATATATCTAGTGTTGTTTATAGGGGAACTCAAGTATTTGGAGTTTTGTGTGAGTGAGGGGGCCATAGAAAAGGGCCAACTGTTTAAGGAATCTCATTTTCTCTATTCTCTTTTTAAGCTCGGATGGGGCTTCCTATATCACATACATACATACACATATGTCCCTATGATTGTTGAACCCAAGAAATTCTTCTTCCTTTGTTTTCCTATGTGCATCTTTATTGAGTGGTTGGGAAGGAGGCACTTATGACTAAATGTATTAAAAATATTCTCTAGCTGTTTTGCAAATGATTGCTCTTTCAAATGGTGATTGAGTTTTATTAGGATAAAGACCTTATTTTAAATGCCAAATTCAACACTCGAGATTCTAATTAAGTAATAAATACATAAATAATATTATCTTTAGGAGATATCAATTAATTTGATTTTAGGTGATATCAATTAAGTAATAAATACATAAATAATATTATCTTTAGGTGATATCAATTAATTTGAGTTTACATGAAATAATATAAACTACATTAATTTAAAATCATATGCATGAATTTCTTGCCTATAACATAAATATTTATATATAGTTAGCATAATAATTTAATAATCAATATTAAATAAAAATCTTATCCTAAGCAACTGGATTAAACATAAAAGGAAAAAAAATATATATACTAAATAAAAGTGAAGAGACTAGAAATTATACCTTCTAGTAAAGCTTCTTTTGAGCAATATAGTAAATCCTATGAGAAATGGGTGATGATCAAAGGTGAAATGATGGAAAAATGATGATTCTTTTGGGTGTTCTTGGGACTTGTTGGAATAAGGTGAAAAGCTGGTTTGTGGGACTTTCACACTAAGAAAATAAATCACCAATTTGGGATAAGTTGGAGAGTTGTGAATATATTTCACAGTTGGTTTTGTTGTAGGTTGGTAGGGAGAAAGATGAAGAAAAGATGATGATATTATTAATGAAGAAAACAAGGCCTTGAATGTAGATTTTCAAGGTGCAGTTGAGAGGCGTCTTTTGGTGAGAAATTAGATTGCTCTTGCTGGTTGTAATGGAGGAAGAGAGATATCCATGGTGCCTTAGGATGAAGGAGATACATAAATTAAAGAGTGCTTAATTATAGGGATTTGATGAATGGTATTTGGGATATATCTCATCTTATGATTATGGAGATAAGGTTTTTCTCCAAACAGATTTTTTTTTCTTATCTCTTGCCCAGTCTCTCACATGGATTGTTATTCAAAAAGATGACGGAAATTACATTGATTTAATAAACTACTTTTAATCAAATCAACTAATAATTTAACTTTTGAAATTTGAAATTTTGGATGATTCTCCAAGTGCAACATCACTTGTGATTCCATTATTTATTTTGAATTTGTGTTTAGATCATGTAAGACAATATTTGTTTAACCAAGAATCTTTACACTAATCAACATCTTAAACTAAGATAAAAATCAAATCTTGAATTTATCTCCTCAAGGTGATTCCATCTAAGAGTTTTCTTATGCGCCTATGTTGTTTTATTATGTGATACTTGGACCACATCTTAACTATAATCTATTTAATTATTGTCCATTGATTATTTATTCATTATTTTTTTCAATTTTGTTTACTTATTATTATTATTATTTTGTCCTGAGAATTAAAATTTACACTTTTCAAGTGTTTTATTTTATGTTTATTATTATTCAAAAAATTTTATAACTTCTTGGGGTATTATAGAGAATTATCTATTTCCATTCAAATTAAAGCTTCTAATAGCGTCTTGGGTGATTATCACGTGTTTGGTCCAATGAATCATCGTGATTGAGATAACTTCCAAGATGAGATTGTTAGTTCAGTATGCTTTGTTAGAATCGTTAATGTTTTGGCAGATGTTGAAATTTACAACTAGTATGAACAATTTTGGTTCATTTATCAATGATTTCTCTTAAAGAACCTCTTCTAAATGCCAATGTTGAACAGTATGATTTTTGAGAAGTCCCCAATGTTGTTTGGGCAAGTTTCCCTTCATTTTATATTGAAATTTTGTGTTCCCTTATATTGACATGACACTCTCACCTAGAGCGGAGCCCAAGGACTACCTTATTATGTTGGAAAACACGTGTTCAAGTAGAATATTTCATTCATGGAAAAAAATACACGTCAAGGAGCAACACTTATCAGCTCAGGGTAGTGGCGGATCATAAAATCCTCAATCTCCCATGTATCCTACTCAATACCATGGAACTGCCAGCGCAGTCATACCATCGATATCTCCTTGCTGCGCAACCTCTTCGCAACTCGGTCTATGATGGTTACAGGCATATCATCAAATGTACAGTCCTCTCGTAGCTCAATATGTTTTCAATCGATAATGTGCGAGAGATCGAGATGATATTCCTCAACATAAAAACGTGAAATACATTATGTACAGCCGATAGTTGTGGCAATAACGCTAGCCTATAGGTAACGAGGCCTATCCTCTCAAGGATCTCAAAAGACCCAATATATCTCGGTGCAAGCTTCCCTGAAATCCCGAATCATGTTTGCCCCTTATGAGGCAAAATGCGGAGGAGGACATGGTCGCCAACATCAAACTCAAGGACCCTTTTCCAGTTATCTACATAACTCTTCTATCGGTCCTAAGCGGCCTTCATATTCTGCCTAATCCTCTGTATCTTCTCATTTTGTTCTTGCATGAAGGCAGGGGCTAAGACTGCTCTATCACCTGTCTCAGCCCAGCAGGCGGGAGACCTACATGGTCGACCATATAATGCCTCAAACGATGCCATCCCAATACTCGACTGGTAGCTGTTATTATAAGCAAACTCGCATAGAGCTAAGTGATCCTCCCAGCTACCACCAAAATCCAAAACACAAGACCGCAGCATATCTTCAATGATCTAGATCACACGCTCAGACTGGCCATTAGTCTGTGGATGGAATGCTATACTAAGGCTCACCCTCGTCCCCAACTCTGCAATGTCTACCAAAATCGGGACGTGAACCTTGCGTCTCTGTTAGACACAATGGATAGGGAAACTCCGTGGAACTTCATAATCTTCCTGATATAGAGTCGGCTCAATTGCTCTACTGAATCCTTAGTGTGCATGGGAAGAAAGTGGGCAGACTTCGTTAAATGGTCCATAACTATCCAAATAGCATCATGTCTCCGCTATGTATGATGTAGCCCTGTAACGAAGTCCATGGTGATGTGCTCCCACTTCCACTCCGGGATAGACAAGGGCTGTAAGGATCCATTGGGTCTTTGGTGCTCAGCTTTGACCTGCTGGCACGTATCACATCTCTGAATGAAGACTGTTATGTCTCGTTTCATCCCGGGCCACTAATATGTTCGTTTAGCATCTTGGTACATCTTATTGGCACTCGGATGGACAACTCTCGATCGATGTAGCTCCTCGAGCACACCGTGCCTCAGACTAGCATTGTCTGGTACCCATAGCTGTGCCCTGAACCTCAGTGAACCCTGTGAATCCAATGAGCACTCTCCTCGAGAAGCGTCATTGCCCTTCCGTGATCTCTTGAATCTGAATTGGTTGGGCCGAAATCTGTGCACTGACTCTGGCATCAGTAGATGACTCATGGATACTCATGATCGAAACATAATCAAGCATCATCCACTCCTGGGACATATGTCTCGCCATGTATGCAGTCTCAACCCGTTTCCTACTCAAAGCATCGGCTACTACGTTAGCCTTTCCCGGGTGGTACTCGATGGTGAAATCATAATTCTTCAACAGCTCCATCAATCGCCTCTGTCTCATGTTCAGATCCTTCTGTGAGAATAGATATCTGAGGCTCTTGTGATCTGAATAGAGCGTGAAATGCTCGCCATAAACGTAATGGCGCCATAAACGTAATGCCGCCAGCTCTAAGTCATGTACGGGGTAGTTCCTCTCATGAGACATGCCCTGCATGGGGGTTTTGTTCCTGGCATTTGAACCCAGCTCACAACCAAAAGGCCTTGTCATAAAGACGTTACCCGGGGGCACTTATGAACCAAGAATCCCCCTGAGGTTCAGGCGATGTGGGATTATTCAAATGGTTTAATGATAGTGGATGTAGAATGATTTTGGTACTTATTGTGACGACCCCTCACTGGGCCTCCAGAAACCTCCTTAGGGCACTCTGGGCTTGGTGTTCACTCACAGTTATTATTCCCTCCCCCTCCCTGAGATTTTATTTCGCCTCTGTGGAGTTTTGAACCCATGACCTAGGGGATAAGTACATTGTTCTTGCAACATCCACTACCATTGAACCATTTTTGAGTGACCACCTAGCACATAGTACCCTAACGAGGGTTCTGTGGCCCAGGTTGGGGTCATCACAATCGACCTCAGGATAGTTATAAGTACGTTGGGGTGAGAGAAGTTTCCTTGGTGGTGATGAGGCTAATGTTGAGAAGGTAGTTACTTCGCTTCAATGCTTCCATCATATCTCAACTCTAAAAGCTAACCAGGGTAAAAACCTCTTGGCAGGGATTAATATGATCTTGATAGATTAATTTCCACGATCAAATGATCAATGGGATTTTGGTTGGTTTCTTATCTTGATATCCCCTTAGGTGGTAACTCTTTAAAATTATGCTTTTAGGATCTAGTTGTTGGAAAATGTTTTGTAAAGCTTGCTGGTTGGAATGGATATTTTCTCTCAAGCAGAGGGAAAATCTTGATAACTTCTATGTTATCGTCAGTCTTAACATACTTCGTGAATCTCTACAGAATTCTTGCTAGTGTTGGCAATATCAATGAGAGGAAGTTTGAACTCTTCATAAGAGGAATTTTAAGCTTTTCTTATGAAGAAGTGTAGATAATGGTAATGAAGTCCCCCTTAGTTAATTGGAAGTTTGTTAAAAGACCTATTGAGGAAGGTGGACTAGGCACCAACAATTTATTGTTGATAAATAAGACTCTTCTTGATAAGTGGTTGTGAGGTTTTTATAACTAAACACCACCTTTTATAGGTACATGTTATTATCACCAGACTTGGCGAGATTAACTTACTAAAGAAAAATTGTCCCCTCTATCTATACTACCATCCATAGCCCTTGGAAGCTTGTGATTTCAAATCACGCGGACATGTTTCCAACCTCTACCCTCTTGTGGTGAAAGTTTGTTAGTTGCATAATAGACCATTATTAGACTAGGTAAAATGATGCATTTTGTAGGAAATAAGAGAAAATATAACTATAGAATTGCATAATTAGCAATAGTTGCATATAGTTAGGAAATGCATTGTTTAACAACTCTTAAGCCTTGTTTTGATGATTTTGATATGTTTCTATGAGAAAAATAATGTCTGGGAAAGGTGTTTGCATGTATTACAGGATACATGTTCATATATTCAAGAAATGCATCAGAAGAAGGTGTAAACGAGATGAAAATCAAGAACAAAGACCAGAAGACCGCAGTACAACAAACCGAAGATTGCAATCAGGAATGAAGAATGAACTGGTGTACATCACATTTTTTATCATGGTCCATAAATTGAACACTGCGGTTACCAGAACATGATTGGCAGAGAAATTACACAGACCGTGGTGGACAGAATGTAGAAAAACCTGGGTTTTTGACATCACACACATGGACCGCGGTCACTGACTAAGGTCACTCAATTTCAATGCGAGATTTTTGTATTTTTTAGGTTTTTTAGTGCGGGACTATAAATAGAATATGGTAATTAGAGTCCAGAGGAGAGAAGATCGACAAAGAAACTCTGTGATGACTCCTAGGGCATGAAAGTTTTGATTTTTACTAATAATTGAAGATTGTAAAGAGATTTGAGTATGTTTTGCCTATTTGAATCCAATTTTATGTTTTCCTTTACTTCTATGTCGAGCTAATCAGTTCTAACGTCTGGGATGTGATTGTTCAAAGTATGGTTTGTGATATCTAGTTGTAGTTGTTGGTTTATGGATTCTATTCCTTATTGTGTAGATTTAAAGCTTTATATCTACTGGCCACAGATGTATTGAACCTAGTATTTCAGTCTATCTCGGGAGAGAAGTCTAAAATATGGACATCACAATCTGGACCTAGACCAGTTGATTGATCGGGAGATTGTTGACCAATCTAGGGAGTTGCACAGGGATTATTTATTTAAATACATAGGTTGTCTAGCGAACACCTCGGGAGAGGGTTTGACGAAACAGATCTAGTGAGTGTTGAAACACCTTGGGAAAGGGTTTCAATCATGAATGTTATAACTCATAGATTAACTAAGACCAACAATACAACAAAGATTTACAAACTATGTGGAGACTTTCATTATCCTAGACATGTTTCTTTACTGAATTCTATAAGTTATCATAGTCTTATTTACAGTAGTTTCTGATTTCTAATTGAATTAATCACTTTCAATCTTGTCTTGATAAAATTGAGATCTTTAGCAACTTTGGTGTTAAAAATCAATCACTACCAATGTTTCCTGAGGACGATACCTGGACTTTCCGGATATTACTGCTGCGATTCCGTACACTTGCAAGATAGCTAACACAGTTGCATCACTAATTTTTGAAAGGAGAAGTAGATTAGTGAATCCATTTTTGCCAAACTTTTCCCTAGAATTTAGGATGCTGGGTTTCCCTAGCTATTTACAGAGTTACTTGTGAGTTGGAGGTGAATAATTGTTATTTATATATATATGTGTGTGTATCATAACAGTGTTTACAACATTTCTTTATTTTCTTTTTGTTTCATAAAACTATGGAAAATTATCCTTCTAATGTAGGTAGTTTATAGGAGAACTTTAATATATCTATAATAGTTACTATCTCAAATTTAATTTTGTAGTGATGGATGAATGTGTCTTATATATTTTTAGGCATATAATAAATAATTTGATAATTGTATTGAATAGATTAGTTTTATATTTAGGGTTTACATATATATTAAAGTGGTAAGGTTGAATATATGAATTTATAACATTCTCAATTTTTATACGTCCGTCCATCATCATTCATATTTAAAACTCAAAACACCTGAGTTTTGATGAGTCAGCCGCAAGGAACATGGAAGATGTGGGTTGTTTAACAAAACGAGTGGGATTAATATGCAGGTGGTTAATTAAAGCAAACCTTTAACGTTGAGATCTCAAACATTACTAATATTCTAATCTTATTACAATTGATTATACATATATACATATAAACCCCACAAGCTAAGTACTGCATATTCCAGCTCTCTTGGAAAATGATTTCATACCATTCATTGCTTCATGCATGTGTCTCTTCCTATTCTCTTGCCTTCCAACCTAAGATACATCATTGCTTCACACTCCGGTTGACCTTTTCCTATCACCATTTTCCCTCCTTCACTCCCTCTTTTTCTTTTATAATTAAGTTGGATTCCAATTATTGGGGAAATCTGTAAAGCCAATTTTGTTGAATATAATGATCATGAATGACACTTCTACTTTTCTTTTCTTTAATTGCAAGCAAAAACAAAAACAAAACCCCAAAAAAAAAGTTTGTTAAGTTATTTTATTTTATTTTATTTTTGAATTTTATTGAGAAAGAAATTTACAATGGAAACATTGATGGTTTTGTTCAAATGATAAGCACATTATATATATATGTACATTTAGCTACTTATAACCATAGTTTTTAAATTGAGTGATTTTTAATACTCTATAATTGTTACACTGACCCTTTTTTTAGGTCCATCATCAAGCTCCATTGTCCACACATTTCCATCCATCTAATTTACATATTTTAACAAAAATTTAGGTACCTAATTAACAGAAGTAGGATAACCATCATTAATCAATATTGCCCTTAAAGTTGGTGAGTTACCATTTTATGTTCAACAATAACTTGCAACTCTGGGAATATTTAGGGAACAGTTAGGTGAAAATCAAAATCAATTATGTTGTTAAAGTAGGTTGTTAGATCAGAAAAAAAAAGAATTAAATATTATAACCATTCACATTTTATATAATAGGACTCTCATTGTTGGTGCATAGATATCTACTCTTAAACTAATCTTTTGACAAACCTGCTTCCCCCCCTCCACCAGGCTGCACCAATTCATGACAATAAGTAATATTGATAATAAACATGTTTTATTTTTAATTAAGTACATGTATACACTATATACTATTATTAATTTATAACATAAATATTTAGAGAAGTATTCATTTTTAGACGTTTGAAATTTTCTTTCATATTAAAAATTAATCTTAAAGTTAATATAATCATTTAACAACAACAACAACAATAATAATAATAATACTTAGGAATTAAATTAATGACCATGTTAAGCAAGGGTTAAGTAAAAGAATAGAAATGGAGAGGAATATTCAGAATTAAAATTAAGGCTCTGATGAGAATGATCATCACCAACCTTAATTGAAAAGCTTCTTG
>JAJIYU010008102.1:0-18456 GCA_030144865.1 Tinospora cordifolia | reverse complement strand
ATACTAGGCATGACATGATTAGTATGCATGCATAAATTCAAATATGAATTAAATCTAAAACTGAAAAATATTTTAGCATGCTCAAACTGAAATTATTCATGATTTCAAAAAATCAAACAACCAATGAACATGCTAGAACTTTGAATAAGAAAAAGGGGTGTAAGAGAAATCACTTCCACCTTGATATGTAGTTTCCCCAAAAGTTGAAGCAATAGTTCCCAATGCTCAACACCAAGAAAATCACCCAAGAAGAATCCCCAAACCAAGAACTTCGCACACTCAAGTAAGAAAAGAAGAGTGAGAAGGGGTGCCAAGAAGAGGGCTTGAAGCATAAGATGACAACTCAACTCTTGTTGCTTGGGATGGTTTGAGATGTGAGCATTGGGGGGTTTATATAGGCTTCAAAAGTGTGTCGAATGGCAAGTTATGGTGCTCTCATTGCAAGAAACTTGCCAATAATTCAAATTTTCGTGGCCCCCAAGCATAGGAGAATAGTAGGCATTTTTTTTGGAATTTTTTGGAGTTTAGAAACATTTTTTTTAGATTTTTGAAGTATTTTTAATGATTTATTTTGGATTTTCATTTATTTTATTCGGATCATCAAATCGGAGCTGTCGGATCGTCATCGAGATTTCATTCGTGATCAGATCGGGCTGATGGACTGACAGCCGTTCGATTTTCCTCGAGATTTAAACGATATCTCGGATTTTATCAGATAATTGAATCTCACCGCTCCGATCTTCCTAGAGTTACACACAGATTTCGCGATCTCCAAACACGAATTCAATCTGGACGCTTCGATTGACCTTGAGACACGCATATCACGATCGGAGCAATCGTCGTTGATGTGGACCGTCAGATTGACCTCGATCATTGTGTTTGTTTCGATTTCGCGATTGCGTCTTTGCACCTTAATCCTGAGCGTCCAATGATCCTCGATCTCTGTGTGCAATGATCATCTGAACTATTCTTCGGATCTTGGCCGTTAGATCTTCCTCGATAGAAGAAGTCGTTCGCGATCTTCCCCGAGCGCCTCGATCTGGGCCGTTTGATGAACCTCGAGCAACGCATCAGATCATATATATCTCGAATCCAGATCGTCTGATAGTCTTCGAGTCATGTATGCTAAATTCTGGTCGTTCGATTTGGCTGATCTGGTGCATCCGGGCATTGGTTAAGGCTTTGATGTTGACCGTGCAATTCCAGATCCTACGGATGATGGATTTCTGGCTGTTGGATCGTGTTTCTAATTACAAAATCACTTTCTAAGGTTTCTTTTATCCGAAAATTGCTAATTATTAACCAAATTTCACTTTCTAATTTGTGCAAACATTGATTTTTACACAAATCATGCTATTTTAAGGATTTACTAATATTTTTTTCCTTTTTAATTATTTATTTGATATCTTTCTATTTCTTTAATATTTTTAATGCTAATAATTAAATAATTTATATTTTTTATTTTCATGTATTTTTATTTATTTTGTATTTCCTTTTCAGATAATAAATTATGTAATTATTAATTAATACTTATATAATATTTGATTTATTTTTAAAAATACATGTATACTACATTTTTATTTAATTGCACATATTCCTATAATATATAGTTTTAACATTTATGGTGCTAACACACATATTAGCCAATATGTGTAAATATTTTATTTCTATTTATTTCTTAAGTAATTCCTTAAATTTCATAATTAATTCCACTAAATTGAGATTTTCATTTAATTATCCTAATGTTTATTATATCTCAATTTTAAATTATTTTTCATGTGCCAACCCACCATTTGCACCCAAAATTTCTTAAAGTCTTTGAAATTAATTTATTCAACTCATTTTATTTATTTTAAATTTTTTGGCAAAATTCTGGGGTATTACATAGCATTCATGGATTTGATGAATAGAGTGTTTAGACAATACCTTGACCATTTTCTAGTGGTATTCGTAATGATATCCTGATATACTCTAAATATTATATTGGAGACCCTTAGAAGAAACCAGTTGTCTGCCAAATTCAACAAGTGTGAATTCTAGATGAAGACAATTTAGTTCATTGGATATGTAGTATCAGCAGAAGGTGCATTTGTAGATCCAATTGTGGAAGTTGTCATGGACTGGCAGCAGCCAAAGAAAGTTACAAAGATCAGAACTTTCTTAGGCCTAGCTGGATATTACCAAAGATTCATCCAAGACTTCTCCAAGTTGGTTGAACCCATGACCAAGCTGACCAGAAAAGGAATAAAGTTCAATTGGGATGAGAAGTGCGAACAATCATTCCAAGAATTGAAGGGGAGATTGACTACGACCCCCGTCTTAGTCACTCCTACCCATGGCGTTCATATGTTTTGTATACAGATGCTTCAAAGAATAGATTGGTTGTAGCCTTAATGCAAGACGAAAAGGTTGTTGCATATGCCTCAAGATAACTAAAGATCCATGAACAAATCTACCTGACCCATGACTTGGAACTAGCTGCCATCATGTTTGCACAAAAGATTTGTAGACATTATCTCTATGGCGAGAAGTTTGATCTATTTTCAGATCATAAGAGTTTGAAATACATCTACACCGAGAAGGAATTAAATCTCAAGCAGTGTAGATTGATTGAGCTCCTCGAAGACTATGATTTTCAACTACACTACAATTCAGGGAATGCCAATGTGGTGGCTGATGCCTTAAGTAGAAAATTCTACAAAGAAGAGGATGAAAAGGGTCAGATGAACCAGTTAATTGAAGAGTTCAATTTGGGCGTAAACTTAGATGAGAACCAAGCTTATTTGTAGTACCCTAAAAAATTTGTACTAAATGAAAGGAATGATAAATGAGACTAGTTCATTTCAAGGATCAATTAGTCAGTTTAATTGCTCAAAAACTCCCCAGGGGAATGAAAAATTGAAAAACAAAAATGAAATGAAGTGAAATGAAATAAAAAAAATCACTCAACTAATGTAGGTATCCAAAATTTATTTCATTTGTCCAATTAATTGTTCATTTGCCTAATATGCTCCAGTGGAATCTAAATTAAAAAAGAAAATGGAAAAAAAAACCTAGCCAAATGGAAGTTATAAATTTTTATTGATTTTATCTTAACCCAAAAATTTGTGCTAAGGGCTTAAAATCCCAGCCAACCATGAGATATGAATTTTTATTAAATTTATGTGGACCCAAAAATAGATGAAAGCCCCTAAGCATGTGCAAGTCACATGGGTGATGATACTAGCATGACATGATCATGTATACCCATGCCCATGCACACTAAAACGTCCCATGAACATCACACACTTTGTGCACACATGTGGGCAAACCCTAGCCATTGTGGACACTAACCCACATGTGTGGAAATTAAATTCGAAAGGGGTCCATGGTTGCTCAAAAGAACTTAAATAGAAGTTCAAAAATTAGTTATGTACACTCTAGGTCCAAGGATGTTTCATGCTCACATACCCTAATCCTAGCACACACATGCCACCCCAAATGATTCAAAGATTAGAAGTTTCTAAAGTGTATGTGTGCTCCACAAGCAAACCCTAGCTGCCAGCCTTGTGCTCACCTTAGTGGAATAGAAAGTTTACAATAAGGAAACATGCCAAGCCGTGAAGGTTCCATGAGTAATATGATTTTATCTAGTATGCATCAAACAATGATCATATACTCCCTATGCTTGACGCACCACTAGGAACCAAATTAGAAGTTTCTAAATCTTAGATGCTCTCTAATAGCTGGACCTTAAAGGAGGAAAGTTGTTGATTTGTGTGAGAATGAAATGTTTCATTGCTCACATTCTTTCCATCCAAGCAAGAAGTCCAAGAAAAAATTCTAATGCTCTTTTAGTGTGATGCCCAAGCAAGGAAACAAGATTAGAAAGATTTCGTGCTCTCTTAACTTGACACCCAAACCAAGAGACCAACTAGGAAACTTGTGATAACCATAAAATATGATCTAATATGGACATCCCAAACTTATTTAGCAAGTATTCTAAACCTCTTTTGTGCTCACACACATAAAGGAAACAAAGAAAGACTCATATCTTGTGCTCACACATGAAATGGAAACCATTTCTTATCCACTTGCCCAAACCATGAACACACTTGCCCAAACTATGCAAACCGTCCGCTCCTGTCTAAGGAAAGATTCTCCTTGTGAGCTGCCAAAATCATCCCCTAGGGGCTCATGAGACCCTATATAAACCCCCCTAATGCTCTCATTTTTCATTGTCCCAAAGAAAGATCATACTAAACCCTCTTGACTTTCTCTAGGCCTCTTCTTGGCAACCCCCTTAGTTTTTGAGTAATCTTGAACTATTCTTGAGTGCTTTGGTGTTTGATTGAGTGTTTTTGAGGATTCTTTAAGTAGTAGATCTTGGAAAGAAAGGAAAACTCTGCTGGAATTTTAGTGATCTTCAAATTAAGGTAGAAATGACTTCTAAAACCTCCATTTTACTTATTTAGATTAATACCATGTTCATATATACTTGATTTCACTTTAATATGGATATTTAGGTTTGAAGAACATGATTTAAATTTTAGATTTACATGTATGTCATGGTAGTTGATCATGAAACCGTGCCATGCCTAGATTATGCATGTTTAGATTTATTTTAAAGTATGATGCATACTATGTGTTTGTTTCATGCTTTGAATGTTTATGTGTCAAACATGTTGAAATTATTTTATTTACGATTCGTGAGTATAAGATTTAATGAAAGATGTTGAGATTAAGAACTACGTATTGTCATAGTAAACATGAGGATCACTATGAGTGTTCTTTACTTGTGATTAGTTCACATGGTTCAAGTCCAAAATATTTGGAATATGGGGGAGACCCTAAGTCCAATGAATATGGCAAAAAATGCCTTTTCACTCCAAAGAGGTATTTTGATAAGAACATCAAGAGCCTTGAAACCCTTTTAGTCTAATTTACATCTGTAAACAAAATATTGTTTGAAATTGTAACACCCCAACCCCCTAGAGACTGGTTTAAGCTCAACCACAAGGCGGGTTGAGTCCTATGTTTACAAGTTCATAACTTGCATCTCAATTCCTTTATTCTAATACTTATTGAAATATACACTTTCATTGAGTTTAATTTTCAACAAGATAATACAAGTGAATAAAGGAAAACTTCAAACTCTTTATTTATTCAACATAAAAAAATACATTATTGAATTCATATAATCAAAAGAAAGAGTACATAACTCTAAAATTTAAAACAAAAATTCAGCAGAAGTCTTTATTCAAAGTTTGGGCAATATGCCCTTACACAGAAACTTTCTAAAATTAGAAATAATCTAATATCCATGGCCTTCATGATTCAAGTCAATTTCTTGAAAACTAAAAGGAAAGAGTGAGCACATAGCCTAGTGGATCATTCATTAAAAAACTAAGTTACTATTTCAAGTCAATAGCACATCCAAATTCAAACACTTTCATGCATTAAGTGATTCAAGCAACTTTTTGGTTGTAGTTGATGTTAAGACTAAAAGGGGTTCTACTCCCTTGATGTTCTTAATTTAGATACCCCTCTCTAGGGTGGAAAGATATTTCTTAGTCACTTTTCATTGGATGCCACATACCAAGTATCCCTTAGTTGCACCCCGCAACCACACACTCCATGCAAGTGTTAAGAACACCCATAGCACCCATATGGGTCACTATGACAGTACGTGGTTTTTATCTTCAATTTCTTATATTTAAGAATCACATAATCATAAAAGAAATTCAAAATATAAATATCAGAATTTAAAAAAAAAACCAAGAAAACATGAAAACATTATATAGCATGCTTGAAACAATAAATTAAATCCTTAACATGGATTCTAAGCATGGCATGTTCTCATGAGTGATTAAAACATAAAAACATGCTAACTAAAATTAAAATATGATTAAACATGCTGAAACTAAAACAAGACATGTTGAAAATTAGAATTTAAACAAGCATGAACATGCTAGAAATTTAAAATAGCAAAGTAGAGGTTTAAGAAATCCCCTTCACTTTAATCCAAGTTTTTGTTGAATTCGGTAGAGGTTCACCTTATCAACCACTTTCAGAACTTTAAACCACCAACAAGACTACTTCAACAACTCTATAAAATATTTAAATAAGGACTTCTCATATAAGAGAGAAAAAAAGGTGAGAAGAGGTGCCAAGAACAAACAAAGAGGGAAATATCAAGTCTTTGCTTTGGGATGAGATGAAAGTGAACAAGGGTAATTTGTATAGATGTTCATTAGAACATATGGGACATCCTAGGGCAGCCTTGGGCAGTTTGGAAAGCTCACAAAAATTTGGGCAAGTTTCTATACATAAAGAGGATGGTTTGCATAAGGAGGGCAAGTGTGCTTATGGTTGGCAAGTGAGACCACTATGGCTTTCTAATTCAAAAGATATGAGCACAATCTTGTTTCCTAAGTATGTGTGAACGCAAAAGTGGTTCAAATCATTTTCTAATTCAAATGGGACGTCCCCTATGTGTTCAAGGCAACTTTCCTTTTTGGTTTCCTTGCTTGCTCATCACACAAACACACAACAAATACTTTCTCATTTTCTTATTTCTTGGACATCAAGTATGGGTGTACAATAAAAAATTTGAGGGGACACCATATAATAGTCAAATATGCTCATCTAGGTTCCAAGAAACTATCTAAATTGGGTTACTCACATGTGCACACACACAAATGTACGTGGTTAGGCTGATTTTGGCTTAAGTGGGTGTGGGTGTACACAATCAAGTGGGGGTGGCCATGACTTCATGGGTTCACAAAAATCAAATAAAAATTAATATCTCCTTATTTACATGGAATTATGATTTATGTCATATAGTTTTGGAATCTTATAAACATAATGCACATTTTAAGGTATGGTTTGGCTCTTGGTAATTTTCCTTCAAAAACTTTCCTTATTTAAGACCCATTGAGGTCACCAGGCAAATGAAAATCTAAATCTTGGCCCATTGTTCTAATTTTTGGATATTTCATTCATTTTATTAGTTCATGCCATTCTATTTTGTCTCGGGTCAATTTGATCCCCCGAAGTACCCTAAATGACAATTCTTTCTAATTTGGACCCCTTAAAGGTCATTTGGCAAATGGAAACCCTAGCCTTGACCAATTGTTCTAATTTTTGGATATGTTGTCCCCTTAGCTGGTTCATGTCATCTTACTTCATTTCAAGTTGTTTTGGGTCCCTAAGGGGTACTAAATGAGAGTTTTGGAACTTGCCAAATTTAGCCTTGAAATGAACCCAATTTCGTTTTGCACCCAAATTTCACTGAACAAATGATAAATTTCATTTAATTGAGTACAAAGAATTTAGGGTATTACAACCTACCCTCCTTAAAAAAAATTTCGTCTTTGAAATTTGGACATAACAAAGGACTTCTAGCGAACAAGTGTTTATACTTTGTCTTCATCTCGCTTTCAAGTTCCTAGTTAGCTTTTTCCACCCCGTGATGTTTCCACAATACTTTCCTTAACAGGATATCCTTCGTTCGTAGACTCTGTACTTTATGGTTGATGATTCTTACCATTGTTTCCTCATAAATAACATCATCTTGAATATTCACTTCTTCCTAGTGGATGATGTGAGAAGGGTCAGGTTCATACTTTCTCAATAGGGATACATGGAATACGTTATGAGCTGAAGTCATTCGGCTTGGTAGGTCAAAATTATAAGCACATTCTTCGATTATTCTAAGTATTTCAAAGGGTCCGACAAACCTCAGAGATAACTTCCCTTTGAATCTGAACCTCTTGATCCCCTTTCGAGGACTAATTCTCAATATACTTTGTCCCCAACTTGGAACTCTAGTGGTCTTCACCTCTTGTCAGCATAGCTCTTCTGATGACTTTGTGCTGCAATCAGCTTCTTCTATATTAACTTGACTTGGTTATTCATTTCTTCCACAAATCTGGTTCGGTTAATACATGATCCTCGAGTTTAGCCCAACAGGTAGGTGATCTACAGGGCCTTCTATGTAGAGCCTCGAATGAAGCCATCTTAATACTTGCCTGATAACTATTGTTATAGGCAAACTTTTCCAAGTATAAGTACTTGCTCCAATTCCCCTTGAAGTCTAAAACACAAGACCTCAACATATCCTCTAAAATATGGATAACTCTCTCAGAGTGATCATCCGTTTAAGGGTGAAATGCTGTACTTATGGTGAGATTAGCACCCATCTCCTTCGATAGACTCTGCTAGAATTGTGAAGTGAAGCGATAGTCTTTGTCAGATACAATAGTCTTGGGTACACCATGAAGCCTTACTATTTCCTTCACATATAGTTTTCCCAGCTTACTGACTTGGTCTGTGGATCTTATTGGTAGGAAATGGGCCACTTTGGTGAGATGATCCACAACCACCCAAACAGTATCTTCTCCTTTCTAGTTCTTGGGCAAACCATTGACAATATCCATGGCAATGTTATCCCAATTGCATTCAGGGATAGGGAGTGGTTGTAACATTCCAGAGGGTTTTTGATGTTCTGCTTTTACTTGTTGATAGGTTAAGCACTTGGAAACACTTTTAACCATGTCCCTCTTCATTCCTCTCCACCAGTAAGTCTTTCTGAGGTTCTGGTACATCTTATCTCCACCTGGATGTATTGTATACTTGGTCTGATGAGCTTCATCCAGTATTATCTGCGTACTCTATCAATTCTCAGGTACACATATCCTCTCCCCGAGCTTCAGGATATTTTCAACATCCAAGCTAAAGTCAGGATGCTTACCATGTTCAACTCCCTCTATCAGACCTACAAACCACTTATCTTGCCTTTGTTCCTCCCTAATCTGATGTAGTAGATCTAGTTGGCAAGACATGCTATAAAGGTAGGTTTGCTTGTCATTCAAGGTTATTCCCAGCCTAAAATCTTCAATTAATTAGTACATTTGACCCTTTTCTTCCTCCTGGTGGTTGAACTTTCTACTCAAGGAATCAGCCACCACATTGGCCTTCCTCGGATGGTAGTGTAATTGAAAATCATAGTCCTTAAGGAATTCCATCCACCTATGTTGCCTGAGGTTCAACTCTTTCTGGGTGTAGATGTACTTCAAGCTCTTATGATATGAAAACAGATCAAATTTTTCACCATAAAGGTAGTGTCTCCAAATCTTCAGGGCAAATACGATGACTACTAATTCTAGGTCGTGAGTAGGGTAATTCTTCTCATGGACTTTCAACTATCGTGAGGCATAAGCGACTATTCTTCTCTCCTACATCAACATTGCTCCAAGTCCACTCAGTGAGGCATCAATATAGAGGGTATAGGTACCACCATGGGTTGGAGTGACTATGATAGGAGCCAAAGTCAATCTCTTCTTTAGTTCTTGGAATGATTGTTCGCATTTCTCATTCCAATCGAACTTAACTCCCTTCCTGGTCAGTTTGGTCATAGGTTCTACCAGTTTGGAAAAATCTTTGATGAACTTTCTGTAGTACCCAGTGCGGCCTAAGAAGCTTTTGATCTCTGTAATTGTCTTAGGTTGCTTCCAATCCATAACCACTTCCACTTTTTTTGGATCTACAGAGATGCCTTTTACTGACATTACGTGGCCAAAGAACTTGATCGTCTTCATCCAGAACTCACACTTGCCAAACATGGCATATAATTGATGCCTTCAGAGTGTCTCCAATACTATCTGCAAGTGTTCTAAGTGTTTAGCCTCTGACTTGGAGTAGATTAGGATGTCATCTACGAATGTTGCTGGGGCATTGGTCAAACCAAAGGGCATCACGGTGAACTCAAAGTATCCATATCTTGTTTTGAAGGTCGTCTTGTGTACTTCAGACTCCTTGATTCTCAACTGGTGATATCCCGACCTAAGATTAATCTTCGAGAAATGAGTGGCTCCTCTCAATTGATCAAATAGGTCATCAATCCTTGGTAAAGGATATTTATTTTTCACTGTAACTTGGTTCAACTTCTGATAATCGACACAAAATCTCATAAAACCATCCTTTTTCTTTACGAACAACACCAGAGCTCCCCAAAGTGATTCACTTGGCCTGATGAACCCTTTCTCTCGGAGCTCGTATAGTTGTGACTTCAACTCAATCAGTTCTACTGGTGCCATTCTATAAGGAGGTATGACTATAGGGTTGGTTCCAGGGTGAAGTTTAATTTTGAACTCTATCTTTTTAGCAGGTGGTAGTCCGGGTAAGTCATCGGGGAACACATCCTCGTACTCGCTAACCACTACTAGGTCTTGTATCCTCTTCAGTTCCATACGTTCTTCTTTAGAGAGTTGTTCAAACTCATTCTTCTGCGTTAAGTAGCTCAACATGGCTATGGTTGGACTCCTCGGTAGTTTTTGCATATCCCCATTGATTCTATAGGTTTCCCCAGAAGGTAAGGTTATGGTCATTCGTCTTTTAGGACAATTTATCTAGGCTTGGTACTGGTCCAACCAATCCATCCCCAAGATTACATCATAACCATAGAAAGGTAAGGTACATAGATCTACTATTATGAGTTTATCCCCGAACCTTAGGGCACAACTACACATTCTTTTTAAAGTCACAGTGGTCCCTATTGGTGTGGACATAGTCAATGTTACAGCTAGTGTTTTCATCACAAGTTGTAACCTATTAGCTTTCTTCAAAAATAAAGGATTTAGAGGCATCCGAGTCAAACAACAATTTCACGGCAACATTAAACAACAAAAATGTACCTTCCATTGTAGGGACTTGGTTTTCTGAGCCTCAACAGCGAACATTTTGGCGTAGTTCTGCCCACGGCCTTGGTTTTGTCCTGATTGGCATTCGCCTGTTGTTGCCTCCCCTGAGGATGACTGTTTTGACCTCCTCCATGCTGTGGTTGTTGTTGAGGAGCTTGAGCCTGTGCATTAGGAAAGTTTCTAGCCAAATGACCCTTCTGGTTGCACACGAAACAAAGCCCTTGCTTCCTTGCTTGTTTCCTTGACTCGTTCTTGGCTTGCCCTTGTTTTTGTGTAGGTGGTGCTTTCCCACCATTCTTCCTTTTCTTTTGAGCCCCTTGATTATTTTCATTCTCGGGCCTCTTATTCTTCCCCCTCAACCTTTGTTCTAGGTTGAGTTCTTGTTCTAGTGTTAGGGACTATTCTATGACATCTTTATAAGTCTTTAGGCCAAGAGCCTTCACTATCTTTCGGATCTCCATCTTGAGACCCTATGCGAATTGATTGGCCTTTCTTTTCTTTTCCCTAATTAGATCTGGAGAGAATTTGACCAGTTCGGTGAACTTCTTCTCATATTCAGCTACAATCATGTCTCTCTGATTCAGTCGAACAAAGTCCTCTTGTAGCTTGCTTAAGGTTGCCATTGGAAAAAACTTTTTATAGAAGATTTCTGAGAAGTTCTCTCAATTCATGTTATCCACATCTGTATCAGGGTCTATCCTCATCATACTCCACCAAATTATGGTTGGCCCTTTGAAGTGGTGTGTGGCCAGTGCGCCTCGTCTCGACCCCGATACCTTCAGTGCATTGAGGATTTCCTCCATCTCTTGGTACCAGTGGTCCACCGAGATGCAATTAGTAGTCCCATCAAATGAAGGAGGATGGAGCTTTTGTAGCTCTATCAACATCTTCCACTGTTTCTAATCCTCCAAACCCTTCTGAACCCTCTGACGTTCGAGATCTTGGGCCATAGGTGTTGCCTATTGAACCCTAGTGGGTTCAGGTACTTGTGGCTGAGGAGCCGCCTGAGGGATTATTTGTGGTAGTACCCTCAATAGTTGATCCAACACCCTCTACGACATCTCATTCATCATGGCCTCCATCCCTGCCTCCATGACAACAGGCAATTCTTGTTTCTGTTGCTCAGTTTCATCAGAGGTGGTGGATCGAATACCGTACCTTCTAATCTCAGCCATTGTCTAGAAATCGAGTAGATCGTCAGTATTTGCTTCATCAAATGTTCATACTATCACGACTCTAGATTTATGTCTCTAGGTTCTCGATTTGTTCAGTGGCCTAAAGGTTTTTCTTTTAGGTTCTTTTCATGCATGGGTACAGGATTTGGTCTCAAAGTAATTAAACATTACATCATGCATATCAGACAATCATACAATCAAGCTAGCAAAACAAGGTTCCAAGCTTCCACTTAAGTTTTCAGGTTCAAGTGTCTCATACCACTCTACCCTTTCCACTTAGGTTTCCACCCAGAATAGAGCAGCACCCAAACAATTTCGCAAATTGCTTGATAACTAAGGTTTTCGAGCCCACTATATTCCACCTTCCCATACCAGCGAGCATAGAGAAACCCGTTCTGCCAGAGTTACCGATCATTCCCCACACATGGTCCATCATTCTTCAAGTCTAGGCTTCTTCCATATCCCCAAATTCTTGTGCATCCCATACTACATAGAAATCGAAAGATACAAAAGCTTCCCGATCTCATGTCCTGATCAAACAATTTTCTATTTTCAAACAAGTTTCAGTCTCTAGCCTATGTCCTAAAGATTTATGCTTTTGATCCACTATACTACCCATGGCTACACACAGGTCTCTACCTAAGGTCAATCCCCAAGACCCATGGTTTCAAATTGGTTGACTTATAACCTCTGTCTAATCAAGACACTACCTTTGGCATCTTTTTTGACTTCGAAATAGTTTCTTACCCTAATTTTTCATCTTATAATTTTCTTTTATAAAAAGTAAGGGTGTTCTTAAACTCAGACCACAAATAAAAGTTGGTGGGACAACCTTCAGATTGGGCGGCGAGACTGAAGTCTACTTAGCAACCATGCTTTTTAGGGCGGGATAACCTACCCCCCTTTCATTGTTTGGCTTTACTCAGGACAAGGCTTACCCATTATCAGCTCAACTTGTAGTCTTTGTATCCAAACAAAACATTTCGAAAACATATACTTCTTTTTTGAAAACACTTTCTAAGACATTTTTCAATTTCAAAAATAAAAGGTAGGGCATTCAAGATTCAATTCAATTCTAAGTGAAACCCTAATTTGAGTTTTTAATTCTAGTCAAATAGCTACTGATTGACTTTCTAATTCTAGCCCAAGGCAATCAAGATTCAATTCAATTCAAAGTGAAACCCTAATTTGAGTTTCTAATTCTAGTCGAGCAGCCACTGATTGAGTTTCTAATTCTAGCCCAAGGCACCTAAAGCCTAGGCTCTGATACCACCTTTGTAACACCCACAACCCCTAGAGATAGGTTTAAGCTCAACCACAAGGCGGGTTGGGTCCTATGTTATATTTACAAGTACAAAACTTGCATCTCAATTCTTTTATTCTAATACTTATTGAAATACTCATAAATACACTTTCATTGAGTTTAATTTTCAACAAGATAATACAAGTGAATAAATGAAAACTTCAAACTCTTTATTTATTCAAAATAAAGAAATACATTATTGAATTCATATAATCAAAAGAAAGAGTACATAACTCTAAAATTTAAAACAAAAATTCAACGGAAGTTTTTGTTCAAAGTTTGGGCAATATGCCCTTACGTAGAAACTTTCTAAACTTAGAAATAATCTAATATCCATCGCCTTTATAATTCAAGTCAATTTCTTAAAAAAATAAAAGGAAAGGGTGAGCACATAGCCCAGTGGACCATTCATTAAACAACTAAGTTACTATTTCAAATCAATAGCACATCCAAATTCAAATACTTTCATGCATTAAGTGATTCAAGCAACTTTTTGGTTGTAGTTGATGTTAAGATTGAAAGGGGTTCTACTCCCTTGATGTTCTTAATTTAGATACGCCTCTTTAGGGTGGAAAAACATTTCTTTGTTACTTTCCATTGGATGCCACATACCAAGTATCCCTTAGTTGTGCCCCGCAGCCTCACACTCCAAGCATGTGTTAAGAACACTCATAGCACCCATATGGGTCACTATCGCAATACGTGGTTCTTATTTTCAAGTTCTTATATTTAAGAATCACATAATCATAAAAGAAGTTCAAAATGTAAATATCAGAATTTTAAACAACCAAGAAAGCATGAAAACATTACATAGCATGCTTGAAACATTGAATGAAATTCTAAACATGTATTTTAAGCATGACATACTCTCATGAGTGATTAAAACATAAAAACATGCTAACTAAAATTAAAATATGATTAAACATGCTGAAACTAAAATAAGACATGCTGAAAATTAGAATTTAAATAAGCATGAACATGCTACAAATTTAAACTAGCAAAGTAGAAGTTTAAGAAATTTCCTCCGCCTTAATTCAAGTTTTTGTTGAATCTCGCAGAGGTTTACCTTATCAACCACTTTCAGAACTTTAAACCACCAACAAGTCTATTTCAACAACTCTCTAAAATATTGAAATAAAAACTTCTCACATAAGAGAGAAAAGAGGGTGAGAAGAGGTGCCAAGAAGAGGGCAAAAACAAACAAAGAGGGAAGTGTCAACTATTTGCTTTGAGATGAGATGAAAGTGAGCAAGGGTGGTTTATATAGATGTTCCTGAGAGCATATGGGACATCCTAGGGCAGCCTTGGGCAGCTTGGGAAGCTCACAAAAATTTGGGCGAGTTTCTATAAATAAAGGGGATGGTTTGCATAAAGAGGCCAAGTGTGTTCATGGTTGGCAAGTGGGACCACTATGACTTTTTAATTCAAAAGATATGAGTAGAATCTTGTTTCCTAACTATCTGTGAACACAAAAGAGGTTTAAAGAATATTCTAATTCTAATGGGACGTCCCTTATATGCTCATGGCAACTTTTCTTTTTGTTTTCCTTGCTTGTTCATCACACAAACACACAAGGAATACTTTCCCATTTTCTTATTTCTTAGACATCAAGTATGGGTGTACAATATCAAATTTGAGGAGAAACCATATAATAGTCAAAGATGTTCATCTTGGTTCCAAGAAACTATCTAAATAGGGTTACTCACATGTGTGCACACACACATGTACGTGGTTGGGCTGATTTTGGCTTAAGTAAGTGTGGGTGTACACAATCAAGTAGGGGTGGCCATGACTTTATGGGTTCACAAAAATCAAATAAAAATTAATATCTCCTTATTCACATCGAATTATGATTTATATCCTATAGTTTTAGAATCACATGAACCTAATGCACATTTTAAGGTATGGTTGGCCCTAGGTGATTTTCCTTCAAAATATTTCCTTATTTAAGACCCACTGAGGTCACTAGGCAAATGAAAATCCAAATCTTGGCCAATTGTTCTGATTTTTGGATATTTCAATCATTTTGTTAGTCCATGCCATTCCATTTTGTTTTCGGTCATTTCGATCCCCCGAAGTACCCTAAATGACAATTCTTTCTAATTTGGACATCTTGAAGGTCATTTGGCAAATGAAAACACTAACTTGGACCAATTGTTCTAATTTTTGGATATGTTGTCCCCTTAGTTGGGTCATCTCATCTTACTTCATTTCAAGTTGTTTTCGATCCCTAAGGGGCACTAAATGAGAGTTTCGGAACCTGCCAAATTTAGCCCTAAAATGAGCCCGGTTTCATTTTGCACCCAAATTTCATTGAATAAATGATAAATTTCATTTAATTGAGTACAAAGAATTTAGGGTATTATAAAAATGCCTAATGATTTACAAAGAATTTAGGGTACTTGAATTTGAATTTGTTGTTAGCCTAAATCAGTAATTTGGTTGTCTGAAATTGATCCACTGGGCTATGTGCTCACCCTTCTTCTTTTACTTTTCAAGGATTTGAATCAGTTGAAGACTTTGATATTAGATAGGTTCTAATTTTAGAAAGTTTCTATATTTGAATGTAAGAGCATGTGGCCCAAATTTTGAATATCTATAATGTAAGACTTCCCTTGAATTTAAATTCTTTTATCAATTTTGAGCTACGTACACTCTTTTATTAAATTAATAAAGATTTGAAAAGTTTTCTTTTATCTCTTGTGTAATTGCTTTATTGAACATTATGTATAAATTTTGGGTTAAATAATCTTGAATCTCAATGAGGCGTGGATAAAAGGAATAAGAAGTCAACTTGTGTAGTTGTAAAGTAATACCGGCCCAATCCGCCCTATGGTTAAGTCCAAATTAAAAGTATAGGGGTTCGGGGTGTTACATTATCTTTACAACCTGACTTACCAATTGGACCTTTTACATCAGACCATGGATGAACAAAGGCAAGATAAGTGCCTCACAAGCCTGATCGAAGGAGATGAACATGGTAAGCATACAAATTTTAGATTAGATGCTAAAAATACCCTAAGACTTGGAGTTGGAATTTGTGTGCCTCAGATGGACAGAGTAAACAATCCATACTAGACAAAGCGCATCAGACCAAATACATACTGCATCCAAGCGGTGACAAGATGTATCGAAACCTCAAAAACACTTATTGGTGGCAAGGAATGAAGAGAGATGTAGCTAAGTACGTTTCCAAGTGCTAAACCTATCGGTAATACTCTAAAAACTCTATATTTAATTAAATGAAATTCAATATCAATTCAGTGAAATTGGGTGCAAAGTAAAATCGTGCTCATTTCGAGGCTAAATTTGATAGGTTTTTGGAAGTCTCATTTGGTGCCCCTTGGGGGCCCATAACAACTACAAACGTAGTAAGGTGACATGAACCAACTTATTGGACAACATATCTAAAAATTAGAACAATTGGTCAAGATTAGGGTTTTCATTTGCCAAACGCCCTTCAGTGGTCCAAATTAGAAAGAATTGACATTTAGGGTACTTTAGGGAATCAAAATAACCCAAAACGAAATAAGATGACATGAACTGACAAAATAAACAGCATATCCAAAAATCGGGATAATTGGGCAAGATTTGGATTTTCATTTCATAGTACCTTCAGTGGGTTCTAAATAAGGAAAGTAAATGAAAACCAATTTGGCCAAACCATATATTGAAATTTTAATTTTTTTTCATGTGATTCCAAAACTATAGGTTATAAATCATTCCTTGTAATTAAGGAGATATTAATTTTTATTTAATTTTTGTGAACCCATGAAGTCATGACAACCCTAAGCATGTGCAAGTCACATGGGTGGAACACCATGATCATGTATACCTTCACCCTACCTAAAGCTCCATGGGATGTTTCCTTTATTTGGATCCTTGTAAAATGATCCCCATGTCCCATGCAAATGATTTAGTACACCCACATTAGTAGACGTTTTATATGGTCTAGAAACCATGAGACATGATTCCATATGCACCCCCACTTGATTGTGTACACCCACGTAAGCCAAAATTAGCCCAACCATGTACATGTGCATGTGCACACATGTGAGAAACCCTATTTAGATAGTTTCTTGGAACCAAGATGAACATCTTTGACTATTACATGGTGTACACTCAAATCTGATAGTGTGCACCCATGCTTGATGTCCAAGAAATAAGAAAATGAGAAAGTATTCCTTGTGTGTTTGTGTGATGAGTAAACAAGGAAACCAAAAAGGAAAGTTGCCATGAGCACATATGAGACATCCCATTTGAATTATAATATGATTTAAATTCTCTTTTGTGTTCACACATAGTTATGAAACAAGATTGTACTCATATCTTTTGAATTAAAAAGCCAAAGTGGTCCCACTTGCCAACCATGAGCATAGTTGACCTCTTTATGCAAATTGTCCAATTTTGTTTGGAAACTTGCCCAAACTTTGTGAGCTGCCCAAGACTAATCAAGATGTCCCCCTAGTGCTCTTGAACATCTATATAAATTTCCTTATGCCCTCATTTTTCTCATCCCAAAGCAAAGAGTTGACACTTCCCTCTTTGCTTGTTCTAAGCCCTCTTCTTGGCATCTCTTCTCACTTCTCTTGTGTTTACAAGTGAAAAACTTTAATTTCAGTCTTCCAGTAAGTTGTTTTGAGTGCTTTTGCTGGTGGTTAAAAGTTCTTGAAGTTCTGAAAGTGGTATGAAATTCGAATTTCTTTAATCGCAAAACGCATGTCTCGAGGATGATCCAACCGTCCAGAACGAATTCGTTAATTGTGATCGCGAACCCACACGACAATCGAGGTTGATCGGATGTCCCAGATTTCATCCGCCTGATCTAAATCGTGATCTAGTGCTTTGGTCGAGGATATCTAACGGCTGAAATTCTATCCGCCCGATCTGATCGCGAGACGTATCCTGAGGACAATCGGACGGCTCGTGATCGGGGCACCGAAAATAAAATCGAATAATAACGGAAAATCCGATTAATAATCCGAAAAAAATTCAGAAAAAATCAAAAAAATCCCAAAAAATTTCTATAAACTTGGTTTTCCATTTCCAAACTAACTTGCTAATTTTCTATGCTTGGGGGGCACAAAAATTTAAATTTTCCACCAAAAAACTTACCATTTTACACACTTTTGAAGCCTATATAAACCCCCCAATGCTCACAAATCAAACTATCCCAATTTAAGAGAAAACTAGTCCCTCTTGAATCATTCTAGCCTTCTTCTTGGCATTCTCCTTAGATCTTGAGTGATCTTGAGTTGTTCTTGAGTGTTCTTGAGTGTTCTTGAGTGTTCTTGAG
>JAJIYU010008101.1:0-18358 GCA_030144865.1 Tinospora cordifolia | reverse complement strand
TGCTGGATGCCCAGTTGGCAGCCTGGATTGGCCACAAGGGAGGCCATGAAGTGATGGCCAAAACCATGGGTCAAATACCACATGCTCCCATGGTTTTTGTGCTAAAAAATGACTGAAAAATGCTAAAAATTCGCCAAAAATCAGGTATTTTCGCACAAAAAGACAAGGAAGAGAGGAGGCTGGACCCCCCTCTTAGCGTGTGGGCCGGCCCACCCGCCTGGCCCGGGCGCTAGGCTCCTGGGCCGCGCATGCAGGCCGGGCGCTCCGCCCAGGCCTAGCGCCTGGGTCAGCCCAGGTCCGCCCTTATATATATATATATATTTTTTTTTTTTTGTTTTTTTTTTCCTACTAATACATATACGCACATATATGTATTATATATCAAATTTTTGCATTTTTTGTCCTCTACGATTATAAGTTGTCTAATTCATCATTTTCCATCAAAATATCAACATTATACCCAATTACAACATTTATTCAATTATTTTCTCCAAAAATCATATTTTTCTTCCAAAAATTCTATTTATCATTCTAAAAATCTGATAATTACTACAAAAATTCATAAATCCATCCTATAAATTATTTTCCTCAAGAAAACACATTTTCCTAATATTTCCTTGTGTTTTCTCCTTAAAATTGTATTTTCTTGAATTATTTTCATTTTCTTTAATAATTAATCCGAAATTGAGAAAAATTGGAAAAAATCTTGAATTTTCTCATTATAATTCCAGAAAATACATTGAGTACATGAACGTCGGACCCGTCGTTCCGACGATAAAAAATGCGGGTCGTCACATATCTAATAAATACAATATTAAAGAATTTGAAAGGAAAGAATATTAGAAAATTAATAAAATAGAAAGACATGTACAATAAAATCATGTTTACATCAATTAGAAAGTGTATAATTAGCAAATTTCGGATTAATAACAACCTTAGAAAGTGATTTTGGTAATAGAAACTACATCCAACAGCCAGAAATACGTAATCCACACAATCTACGATCCAACAGTCAAGATTAAGCCCGCAACAAACACTCGGATGCACTGAATCACAGAAATCCAACAGTTCACAATCAATCTGTCCGATCCAACGAACGAGATCGAAACAAAACCAGCACCTGGATGCACTGAATCATCAAGATTGGACGGCCCACGATCGATCCATCAGATCGAACGACTCACAACGTAGGCGTGTTCGAAGATCGCGAACATACCGTGATTAAGGAAGATCGGATGATTCAAATTTGTTTCGTTAATCACGTCCGAGATTCGAACACAGCAATCGATGACAATCCAACGGCCAGGATCCGTGCTCGCGTTGTGATAATCATCAGTGCTGCGCTCGAGGTTCATCCAACGATGAAGATCAAAGCCGCATGAGTTAATCGCGAATGGTGTCGTGCTCGAGGAAGATTAGACGGTCTGGATTTGAAACGTTTTCAATCAATCGCGATTCAGTGTTGCGTTCGAGGTTGATCAACCGCCCATACGAGTTTTGTTGATCGCGAACGGTTGTGCTGCACTCGAGGTTCATCCGACGATGTACAGAGATTTCGTTAATCACAACATGATCTGAGTGCCACAATCGAGGATCATCAATGGCCCAGATTCATGCTCTGATTAAAATCGAGAAAATAATGAAAAAAATTCCTAAAAATTTGAAAATTGTGTTTCTAAATTTTTCAAACACACTTGCTATTTTCCTATACTTGGGGGGCACAAAAATTTGAATAATTAATAAGTTTCCTACAAGGAGAACACCAAAAACTTACCATTCTATGCCATTTTAAACTCTATATAAAGGACCCCTAGTGTTCTCATTGTTTTCATCCCAAGTCAAGAGCATACTAGTCCCTCTTGACTCTCTCTGGCCTTCTTCTTGGCAATCCCCTCAATTCTTGAGTAATCTTGAACTGTTCTTGAGTGTTCTTGAGAGTTCTTAAGTGTTTGGAAGCTTTGAAGTAACAGAACTCTGGTGAGTTTAAGAAGAATGCAAAAGAGACTCATTTAAGGTAGAAGTAATTTCTAACTTTTACTTCTTTATTTTAATTTGAATAAGTCTTGCATGTGTGATGATGTTTTGAAGTTGAATGATTGAATATATGTTTTAAATATGCATGCTTTATTTATTTGATGTGCCATGAATATACATGTTATGCATGTTTAGAAATCAAGAATAATGATGCATGATATGCTTGAATTGTGCCATGAATAAATATTTGATGGTTCATGTTATGTACATGTTTCATCAATAGTTTAATCTGATATTGTGTGTTTTATCATTAAGAAAAGATTAAATAATGATTCAATCCATGTACCGGCACAATGATGGACTGCATAGTGTCATTGTGTGTGTTCCACCCTCGATCTAGCTTGCCAGCTTACCTTTGATGATTTTGAACTAGGTTTCCAATAGTAATCCCACTTCATAGATATTGGGTTTGAGTTTCCAAGAGTGATTCTCTCTCCCAACGATGTGGAACACAGAGATTAAACTCTTTCGGTCCAAATGTCAACCATAAACAAGAAATTTGTTTGAATCCCCTAATGTACAAAAGTTTTTGATATGCTTGGTTTGTTTGAATTGAAATAATGACTTAAATGTTTAGAAAGATCCACTGGGTTATGTGCTCACCCCTTCCTTCTATTTTTCAGGTAATTGAATTACATGAAAACCATGAATATTAGTTAGCTTTTTTTATTTAGAAAGTTTCTAATTTTTATGTAAGGGCATGTAGCCCAAGTTTTGAATTTTCCACTATAGTAGTTTTTCTTCAAGATCAAATTATGTACTTAATTTTATTTAATTAATTGAGTTTATGAATTTTAGTTATTTCTTGTACTATTGCCTTATTAAATTCCTAAATTTAAGTTATGTATTATTAAATACAATCAAGGCATGAAATAATTGAAATAGAAAGTGATGCAAGTTGTGTACTAGTAAATGTAACACTAGCCCGGCCCGCCATTTGGTTTAGTCTGCTGTCAAGAGAATGGTGGTCATGTCCAATGCTTAAAGATATGGGGGTTGAGGTGTTATAATCAACCTTTGAAGGTGTTGCCCCAAATCCAAGTCCCCGAACTCACCCACGATGCTCAGGTCCCAATACTTTAGTAATGACATCCTCTTTTAAGTTATTTCTCTCAACTAAATAAGTGGTAGATTGACTAATATCATTAATCTTTTCCTGCACTCACATAAAAATAAGTAAATTAACTTGATAACCTTCTATTGTTATATAATTTCAATATATATAACTACATATCATTTGCTTTAATGATTTACTTACAATTGCTTCTTGAATTGCTTCATTTAAAATGTTCACCATTCTTTCTCAAATGACCCTTTGTCCATACATCTACTCTTGCAACTGAATCTGAATCTGAATTTTCATTGGCATCCTTCTAAAATATGAAAAATAGTAACATTTATAACATATATGCTTATATAAAAATACAAAGAGGAAAAATAAAATGAAGTACGTGCCAAGACCATTACCAATTCATGCTCCAAACGAGCATAGCCCTTCCTACTCATTGTGTGTAATAGCTTTTGACTAGTCCTCATTTCACTAAACTTTTTGCTTTTTGCCTAATAAAATCAATATATTAATAATAATGTGATGATTCAAATTTAAAGTATATAAGAAGCACACAACAAACCTGAAACTCTTTGGATAATCTTTCTTCAACAAAAGTATTCCACTCTGTAAGAGACATCACATTGTTAGGCTTAAGATATTTGTCTACCAAGTTTCTATCTTTTTTTTTCATTGTTTTTCTAATTGTTGTAGAAACTTTGGATTTGTATTGCCTCCAGTTGTGTCCCATCTTTTGTAATATCATAGCCTTATTAGACTTGTCAACTACAAATCTTGTCTAATATACACGAAAAAAAGAAAAATTAAAGAATTTCTACAAATAAATTATTAGAATCTCTTGTGACTAAATAATTCAATTATACACATACCTAATTAACCTCTAAAGTTGTTCTTTCATTTCTGGAGCCACATGATGCCAATCTTTAATTACTATAGGCACATGTTCTCGCACAATTACACCAATGTAAGATGATGGCTTCTCAGAATTAGTTGACACTGGCTGCCCTCTTTCATTGAACTCAACTTCCATTCTAGGAGCATGTCAAAACAAAACTCATCCTAGGGGGTCCACACTTCTTTGTTGTTGTGCCATCATTCTCTGTTGCTTTTGTACTACTTTTTGTTTTAGGTGATGATCTTGGTGAGTTGGAATCCTCATTAGACAGTCTCACACCTTCATTCTCAGAATGATTTATTATAGCTAATATGGTTGTCCATTACTTCTTAGCTCTCTTCTCAGCTTGTTTAGAAGCCTTGAAAAAACTTTCATTCATATACACATACATACATACATACATACATACATACATACATACATATATATATATATATATATATATATATATATATATATATATATATGCGCACAAATCACTTCTTTGCGATTCAGGTTGTTTCTATTTGTGTGCCTAATCTCTTTGTCTTCTTCGATTCAGTTATTCGTTTACTTGTGATTTCCACTGTTACAATGAAGAACGAGTGTTCATCCTCTACCAATAGGATAATCGTAAATGCTAAGAACCAAGTACATCACACTCTTCCGAATCTTGTATTCTTATTCGTCTAAATGTGATAGTTAATGGTTGTGTAGTCTGTTCAACTTTCTTTGAACTACGATATTTTATTATAGTATTTATTGGCTGTTTATTACATAATAGAGTATAAAAATGCTATACTATTATAATGTTTATTTTGATATAAATATGTATAATGATGTTATATTCATTGGAATGATTATTCTGATATTATAAACCTTTTTATTTTGTTATTATACACTTTTTAATATGTTATTCTGGTATTATACACCTGCAGAAATATCAATATATTGTTAAACCTAAAGATAGATACTCAGCCAAGGTTGGGTGCCTGACTAGCTTGAACGCATGCAACATGTTAATTTTCATGTTGACAGATTACTAGCCGTTGAAGTTCTAGGAGACTTGTTTTAGCCATTTTCTTGATATGAAGAAATTGTTTTGGCAACCTCAGATGGTTCATAACATATTGTTGCGAGAGGTTGTTCAAAAAGACGAGTCTATTCTGGTCTTCAATTTCAATAACATTATTGCAAAATCCTCCATAGTTGAATTTGCAATGATAATGGGTTTGAAATGCAGCGGAAAAACCATAAACATTACAACTGGTTTTGAGGGTAAAATTTTGAAGGATAAATACTTTAAGGGAGTGGATAAGATAAATAAGAAGTGTATAGTTGATGCATTTACAAATCGAGTATAGGAAAATGATAATGATGTTGTGAAGATTGCAGTTTTGTTCTTCATTAATTGTTTTTTGTTTTCTAATAAAATGAAAAAATTGGTAAATAAAGTTGATTTTGAACTTGTACAAACTGGTGAATATATGGATTATCCTTGGGACAAGGCTCTTTTTGACACGACAATAGAATCCATGAAGGGTGATTTTGCAGTGGATGCAATCCGGCTGGAAGCTGGGAGGGGCAAATACCCGATTATGTATAGGCTTCTTGGGTTCCCAATCACATTACAAGTTTGATTTTATGAGTGTTTTGTTGATACTGATGGTTTGTTTTCCTCATATACTAAACAGGACTTGCTTTGACACGCCCAATTTCAAGAGCATGGAGAAGGTGTTGAACAATTTATCTATTAATAAGGTAATTTTTCATGTATTTGATCATATAGTATACACAACATTTATATTATAATTGAACTATTCTTTGTTGTCAAATTTCTTATGATATCATATTTGTCTATTTTCAGTTCAAATTTTGGAGCAAGCCCCAATGAGCTACTGCAGCCATACATGGATGGCTTGATTGTAGAACAAGATGGCAGCCAATATCAATTTCTAGATTATGATGATTTTGTTGATCCCCCAATATTTCTTTTGTCGCCTCCTGTAAATAAACCTATTGGCGGTAATATTTCTGTAAATAAGTCTATCGCAACCATGAGTATATCTGGAAGGCAGTGCGATTGTTGTAACGAGATCAAGATAATGTTGAAAGAGGATTTTGATAAGATTTTTGAAGAAATTAATTATCTGAAACCCCTATTATAGAAGGCAAATGTTCCAAGCTTCAAAACCAATGAATTTTTTTAGACATTCATTGCAGTATAGTAATGATATGATAGTAGTATACCATTTATATACCTAGATTATACCATGAGTATAATATATACTGTATGCTTGTTGTTATCTACTGTTTGCTTGTATATATTGATGTTATACCAACTGTATACGTTCATTTGGCTAACTAATTTTTTCATTTTTTCATATAGAAAGATGATGTAAATAAAGCAGAAGACAGTAAAGAAGAATCTGCTAGTAGGGGAAAATATATTTGTAACGACCCGTATTTTTAAAAAATTGAGTCAATGAGCTCATCGTGCATTTTGATGTATTAATTAATGAATTATAGATAAAAAATGCATGATTTTACAGGTATTGTATAATTTAAGGTGTGAATTAAATGGCAATATGTGATTTTTGGAAATGAAATTAATTAATGTGGGTATTAAAATGAAAATGATGAATCCAATCATTTAATTCAAGTATATATATATATGTTCACATATGGTTATGTATGAATATATAGAGAGAGGGGTATATTTAAATTAAATAGAAAAGTGTTTAATGAATGAAGCAAATAAATGACTAGGTGTATATTGATTTAATTGAGGAATGATTGCTTGGTTGGGAATAGAAATAAAAAAATAATTGAATAAATAAAAATGTTCGATAAAGGATTATTGTTGGAAATGAAAAAAAAAAATAAGTAAATTAATAAATGATAAGATAATATAGGTGAGGTGGTTGGATAATGAAGTATTGGTGAAAAAAAATTTATTACTTAATTAGACCATTATCACATGAATTGGAAGATAATGCAAGAAAAAAAATAAATGTATAATAAAAAGGGGATAATCCATATGATGAATCATAAGATGAGTCATAAGATAAGCAGGAAAAACATTATCTTGAGCCATTATTTTTTATTTTGTTGCCAATGAGACCCAGCCCAAATTTGGTTATAAAAAGCCATCTTCTCATTTCATTATTTGCTCATCCTCACTTGCTCACACTTGCCATCTGGATCAAAGAAAGAAAGAAGAAAAAGAAAAGAAAAGGAAAAGAGAAGAAAAAGGAGAAAAAAAAAGAAAAGAAAAGAAAAAGAAGGAAAAAAGGAAAGGAAAAGAAGTCACAGACTTTGAAGATCCGACATTTCGGGTAAATTATTTTTACCTCCTTTTCAATTTCAAATTATTATAGAAATTGTAAATTTTAATTTTATAGCATAGTTTCAATAAATACATTAATTTATTGTGCGACAAAAAATTAGGGCATATTTTCTCTAGGAATGAAACTATATAATATATATATATATCATTGTGTTCAGATTTATGAGTAGAATACAAATATATATATTATTTGTACATTCGTTGACCCTAGAAAATTATATAGTAGTTGGAAGTCAACACATAAGGGGTATACCCATTAATACTGAAATTTTAGTCAGTGGGTATTGAAATGTACAGAATGAAACCCTGAACTCAATGACACTAAAATTAGGATTTTTGAAGGTCAATGGATATATTAAATTCACGTTTATGTGATTTGAGGATTAATTAATAAAGATAGAAAAAAAATGTATGTAGGGTAAAAATAATGATAAATAACAAAAAATTGTTATATAATATTGCATAGCATTATGAAATACTTATTAGGGAAATATATAACATAGGAAATAATATTTATGTATTAAACTGCCAAATTTATGAAAGTGGCTGGTTATTGTGCACCAAAGGTGGGACACATGTCGACAATACATATTTGTAGTATTTTGAGTTAATATTAAATGCTTAATTAACCTTATTAATCACGTTGACCTTGTCGATTTGACAGGTTGGCGAGGGTTAGGTTTAGATAGAATTGACTATAGTTGACCAAGTCAATCATTTGATTGACCAAAGACTATAAAGTTAGAATTTGAGCCAAGTTTTATGCAGATATTAAAAAACTAAGTTGATCATGCAGGATTGAACATTAGCGGGACGTGACCAGTCACTAGAAGAGCACCGGGAGCTGAGCATCCTTGTGAGTAATGTTTTCTAATTTATCACTTAACTTGTTATTCTATCATAAATGAAATGTTCTTACATATTGAAATGCATTTGCAATCTTTAAATGTGATTTAAATGAAAATGTGCACCAAATATCGAGGTCCGGGTGCGGGTTAGGGTATTGAATGTGGTAGAGTATGAGGACGAGTAGTTGTCATACCCAGGGTGCAATCAGGCCAGGTTTATCAATTGATGTTCCCCTAGATTATTTAGTGACCACCTAGCATAGAATGCCCTGAGGGGGGTTCTATGGGCGCAGATTGGGGTTTTCACCTATACACCTAACCGTCGAGTTTCTCCTGCTCGAGTGGATTTATGTGTTTTCAGCATTAATAGCATTTTCAAAATGGAAGGTCCACAACTGCATTGTAGATTTAGCATTCATTAACTATTGCATTCATTCGCATTATTATTATTGTGCATTCATACATGACATTGCTTTTCTAGAATATTTGTTCTAAGTTATAGATTAGGTTACATTACTCACTGAGCCGCTGTGGACAAAATTGGCTCACTACTCTAACATTTCAGGTTCTTCTTCTGCAAATAAGGGGAAGAAGGTGGTCATTTCGTAAAATGCGCCATGTTTACCTCGGTAGGTTTTCTCACGTGGTTTACTATTTTGAGAGTTAGTATAATGTATAGGAAGTGAGGAAAATATTGTAGACATTTTGACTTAGGCATCTCGCTATTGCTACATTTAGGACACTGTATATATAATTAAGTTTTGTATAGAAAAAAAATTATTGTACTTATTTGTTCTAGTTGATTCCGCATTTATTATGATTACTCTGATAATGTTATATGGTGTTGTGAAGAAGCTTAATAGTGTTTTGGACAAGCTCAGTTTGGGAATAGGTTTGTCAGAACACTGTGCCAATTGGTTCGTCCTTCTCCCTAGGGAAGGGGTCCCGACAGTACTGATGTCGAAGCTGCATGCCGGAGTTTGATGGTATTGCAAGAGATTGTTAGTGATAGCGATAAAAAGAGGAAGGTAATTTTGAACACTTTATTTGGATTGTTATTTGTCATTTAGATTTATTTTCATTATCCATTAATATTGTAAATTTTTATGTTAAAGGTCGACTCAACAATAACTGAAGGTGAAATAAGGAAGAAAAAATCTTAATTCAAGATTATGCTTTTGTAGTTTTTATGAATCTAACTGTCCTTAATTTATCTGCTTTTAGGACATTTCTCATTTAATTACACTAACCTAGGTTGCTGACAAGGATGAATCGAAATATGATGCACCTGTTGAATGTGAACGAGAAACCACAATTGATGAAATTGTTGAGTTGGCGATCAATGTTGCGACTTCAGCCGTCTCTACTGAAGATCACACTCCACTTTTTCCACCTCCTAAAATTAATAAACGGGGGAGGCGTCCCACTAGAGATAAACATAAAAGAAAGGAGATTGTGAGGGGATGACTATCCCCCTTAGTCATCTGTCTGCTTGAAGATATAAACAGCAATACTGTAGCTGAGTTTGATGAGTGGATTCATGTAACACCCTAATTTTCGGCCCGACCACAGTTTACGTGTTATCTCACGTGTGGATCGTCGCCCGTTGAAAATCGAGATGCTACTTGAAAATTTTTCATTCTGTCAAGAATCTTTTTCTTCAAACTTAAGTTTAAAATCATTCGTTCCCAAGTAAATGTCTATATGGACGTTCCATACCAACCAATAGGTCAAAATAATTTTCCAATAGATTCACCAGATTTTGTAACACAATGTATAGATAGTGCAGCGGAAACACTTTAAAATTTGAAATCAAACCAAGAATGTTAAAAACAAAATATTGCTTACAAATCTAGTTAACTGAATTTAAATTCAAATGAAGACGAGAAATTATTCCAAAATAATCAGACAAATACCACCTATCCCGGGACAACCTCCCCAATGAGGCATTCCACTTAAACGGCGAGTCATCTGACGTAGATTACAATACTTTAAGCCCATGTGTACTTGAAAGATAAAGTGGGAGTGAGCTCGAAAGCCTAGTGGATCGATCCTACACATCACATGTATTATACAAACCCAATCCAAAACATTACAAATACTTTCAAACATTAGGCGTTCAAACATTCATTTGTTTTAGTCGGAGTCTAAGACTGGAAGAGGGTTGAGATGCCTCTCGGTATTCCCTGTGATCTAATCAAATCTCAGAGGGTTCCAATAACCGTCTAAAATCAATCGACACTCACATCACCGCCTAAGAGAGCGTACTTACCCAGACATCGTACCATCTCCCAAAGACTTCGAGCTGTCACAATTAGCTCTAGGTGGAAATATAAACGACCCGCCTTGTGGCTCGACAATCTCAAGCAGTGACATATAGAAGATGTCACCTCGATCTGCCTCGGGCTCGTCAATTACATCGGTACGTGGATTCTTAATAAACCATCGTCTTATTTTAGTTTTACAAACAGTCTCAGTCGCATCAGGCATCATACAATACACTAGAGAACATAATCCAAACTATGCTGGCAGACAAGATGCATGAGTAAGTAATAATATCTAGATGCATATGCTCCTAGTTGTGCATGCCATATTTGAGTAAATCTAAATGCAAGATCATGTCATGAACTAATTACGAATGGATTAAGTAATTCATCATACATCACACATCATTCATATAGGCCAAACAATTTCAATTAATTTCCTAATAAGATTTTTAATAATTTAGAACTATTCAATCAAATGCTTTGAATCTTAAATCCATATAATACATATGAACAAGGAAGTCACGCTCACCTGATTCCGTCGTTCCTCAGGGCGACCTTGCCTTCCTTTGAATAATCCGACACTATAGCATTGTCAAATCTAAAATTTAACAATAAATAAAATCTTCTAAGTTTCTACTTCATATTCAATCTAGTCTAAGGCATTCTCAAACTTAAATAGTTTCCAAATTAATTATAAGGTTTAAATATCAACTTCCACCAATTTTGAGTTATTTTTACATTTTTAGAATTTCATATAATTAAGATAAAACAATTCTAAGTTTTTCAAATCTCTTAATTTGCCAGTACTTTTTATGTTTATATCGTAGGAAAATAGTAATTCTTTTAACTTAAACTTTTAATTTAAAACTAAAATTATCGTAATTACATTTCACGCTTCTACAATTCATTTACTTCTAATTAGATTTATAATAATTTAATCTTCAAGATTTAAATAATTTATTAATATCAAAATTAATTTAATTACGAACAAAATAAGACTTCTAAATATTACAAATTTAGTTTCAGGGCCTAAAATTTTATTCATTTCTTATAAAAGATTTTAAACTTTTAAAGGTTCATTTTTCATGTCTTTAACTAATTTAATTTATTAAATTGTAAACTTATCCTAATTTAAAAGGTTAATTAATTTTATTTTATTACTTCACTTAATACTCATGTTCCATAATTTATAAATAATCTCATATAAAAATTTATTCAATTTAAATTCTTAGATAAATTCTCCAAACTAGTTTTCACAATTAATTTATTAAATTTCTATTTACCTCTAATTTCTAAATTTCTAATTTCATTTTTGTTTTCCTATCTAAGTCATTTAAAATAATTTCATATTGTCTAAAATTAAAATTCAAAATTAAAATATGTTATCTTTCAAAACGTTTCTCGTTGCATGAACGATGCTAGTGATGAGACCTCTTTGTGGCACGTGACTCTTCGCGTAGATCGCACTGTTGCCATTTCCTCCTTCGTTCATCACGAGCCAAACTCAATCATTGAAAAATTGAGCTTTAAAATTAGAATTTCAAATCACAATTTCCAACTGTAACCCAACATGAAAATCATTCACAACTCAACTCCTCAACAGTCACGGTCTGCAACCGTCTTCTTCCTCACAATAACACACCAATAGCTAAAAACAGAGTTTCCCGTCTCATTTTCTTTCTCCTGTGTTTCACTCTTCAACAACCAAAATTTCACCTCTGAAACAATCTCTTGTCCAATCTGCGGCAAGAACTAATGTTTGTTCTTCACTCATCCAAACCGAATCCTAATTCCCAACACACACCCATCACATTCTTCATCATTCATTTTGATCAATCCTCCTTGTCGTCCAATCCGTCACTCACACAAAAAACCAGATTTTGCAGTTTCTCTTCTCCTTCAATCGTGATTCAAGTCTCCTCAACACCCAAAATCCAGCTTCATTCTTCATTCTATAGCAAGGACGACAATGGTTCGAGCAGCAGGACATAGCCCCATTGCCCTCTGTTTTCTTGATAGCACGAACCAGATTATCGAGCGTCCATATACCTCTCTGTTCCCACAACCGAAAGCCTGAATTTGAATTGAAACCACCATGCTCCTTCTATTTTCTGTTGGTCGAACTTACCAGCAGCGCACACACATTCGTTGCTGGTTCTTCATCTCGTTCTGTTCAAAATTTCCAAACCTAGAAACGCATCAAAAATCTACACTCCTCTGCTTCTTTACCGGATCTGCAGCAACAGTAGTTGCTCACTTTCAACGCAATACCTCTTCTTCATTTGGCAACAGGGAACAGCAGTAGCAGTAGCAGCTACTGACCCCTGTTCTTCCTTCCTCATCCTCTGTTTGTGACTACCGACCAGCTGCACCGCGTCATGGTCCTGCAACAATGGTTTGGAGCAGTAGCAGCATGTAGTAGCATTGCGGTAGCATGGAATGCCCTTCTCTGTCTTCCTCTCCACACTTTCGTTCCCTGTTTCAGTCCTCTTCTTATTCGGATTCTGCAATTCAACGTCCAAGCAGCAGCAGCTTACCATTTCTCTTCTGTTCGTCATTCACCACAGCTCGGTTGCCTCCTCTTCTTCTTGTTCGGTAGTAGTAGCAGCAGCATCGGCAGCATCAGCAGACTGCAATCGCAGCAACAGCTGCAACGACCACCCCGCATCATGCAGCCCCTTAGTTTCTTTGTTTCAGCACTCCATCATTTGGATCACATACAGGCTTAGCTACCTGCGTTCTTCCTTCCTCTGTTCTTCTTCTTCATTGCAGCAGCGGCTGCAAAACCAGGAGAGCTGGTTCTCTTCTTCAGTCTCCTCTTCTTGCTTGCCGGTTCAACCATCATCCTAAGCTCCTCTCTTCCTGGTTCCCCCTCCTTACCACGCACGGCAACTATGGCTTCTTCCTCACTCTTCTTTCGTCCAGATACTTCAAGACTCTCCCCTCCTTCGGCTCTCTTCTTCGACACTCCTCATTCCACCGCCCATTAACCAAGTTCTTGTTGTCACATACTAAATCGGTTATATATGTATATACCTATGTTTTATTTTATTTATTTGTTTATTTCTGCACATCTATTAACTTTAATTATATAAATCCATATACATGTATGTATTACCTTTGTTTAATAAATTTAACCTAATAAACCAAAATTTGAATTTAATTACTCTCCACGCATGTCTTTAAAACCTTATTTTTCCCATCTCAAAAATTTCTTAGATTTTGGCTCCTTAATAATTTTATCAACTATTACTTGACTATTCTATCAAATTATACTTTATGTCAATATTTAACTAAAACATTACTCTAATTCATTCATTATCCTCCTTAGCTAATTCAATTCAACCAATATCAATTTTTTCAATTTATTAATTTATTCATTTTATATCCACTCACGACATAGCATGATCGCAAAGTTCCGGGGTGTTACAATTCAAAAGGGTCGGCTGAAGCACTTGAAGTAAGTTTTCTCATAGATCAAGTTTGCATTCTAAATATTGTTGTTATTTATAATAAATTGATATTAAACATTTGTCACATTATTTAGGTCAAATAAAGTATACCATAATCGTGACAACAATCTGAATCCAGCTTTTGATTTTTCAATCGTTGATGTCACTGATAAGGAATGGTTTTACACATTGATCACCCCAAGCCAGCCTATCTCCGCCTCTGTAAGTTTAATTTTTTACACTTGATATTATTGCTTATAGATATTATACTGATAATATACTAACATAATACCAAAATATAGGGTTTTGGACACATTGCAATGTCTGTATACACATATTATACTGATATGATACCAATTTCACCGATATATTCCATGTCGTTAAACTATATTATATTGTTTTGCATACATATTATACTGATATGATACCAATATCATCTATATAACATCTTCTTAAACTTTGTTATGTTTATTATTTTAGTATAATGAGATGTTATACAAACAACATACTTATTATGTTTTGAATGTTTCGTCTTTATACAATTTTTATTCATGACCCAAATCTTTTATTGTAATTTAGAAATTTTGTATTGGTAGCATATAGATGTGATGTTCTATTACTTGCGCAAGAAAAGTAAGTATGACGAATCGATTAAGATGAAGTATACAACGACAAACAACTTTTTCGATCAATAGTTGCAGTCTATTTGTAGAAGATTAAAAAAAAGAAGGATGCATTTGTGTTAGGGGATGAGATGGTAACTATGGAGTATATGCTAGGGAACTATATGTACTGCAACACTCTGTGGTCTGATGTTGACTATGTTATTTTCCCTATTAATGTTGTGTCTATGTTCCACTGGATCCTTGGTTGCATCAACATTCACAAGGATTGCATATATGTTTACAATTCCTTACGTACTCCTACTATTGATGTTGCGTCAATGGAGGTAGTTCAAGCTTATTCTACCATTCTTCCTTTTTATCTCGAGATGATTGGATTTTACGAATCGAAAGTTGACCTGAAGGATAGACCTGTGAAAGAGTCATTCAAGGTGTCAGCGGTTGATAATCTACCAAAACAAGATGAGTGTGATTGTGAAATGTTCATGTTTTCTTTTGCTAAATGTTTTGCCACTGAAAAGGAAATTTCATCTATTTTTGATGTGGTGAGCTACAGGAAAAGGGTGGTTGTTAATCTGTATTTGCATGATAGAATGAAGCAGAATGAAAGCACCAAGAGTGACGATGAAAGATCAAGTCGATTCAATGTTAACTGTAGGATCCAATCATAGTGGGTCTTAAAGAAGTGAAGAATAGAAGAAGCTAAGCTGTCATATCTTGCATCACAGTTTTTCAAGGACAATGGGTAATACCATTTTTTATATTTCAGATATGTATTATTTGAACACAATTATGGTTCATTTATAACAATTTCAACTATTTTTCACTTAAATTTTGTCATTTTATTTCGTCTTCTGGGGCAGATGATTTTATTTTTGAATCATCTATGAATAATGTTATTCATATGTGAACTTTATTATATCGCTTTTATTCAAAAATGATACAAGTGATCATTCTGAAGCACTAATCTCAATTTTATACACACATTATTCTTTAGTTAAACGTATTTTATGTGTTTTATGTACACACATTATCCACATGGTATACATATGTTATAACATTCTTTACACATTATTCACACAATTGAACGATTAAATATTATATACATATTATTCATATAGTATACTTTAGTTATACCACTATTCACTCATTATTCGTAAGGTATATTAACCAAACAAAAAATATTTATACATGCATTATTCGGTCGTGATACCTACATTATTCTACTATTCAAGAATTATTCTCGGTTGGTTTGTTATACATACATTATTCTACTATTATTTGCGCGTTATTCATTTGTATCGATTAGATTATTCATGTTTTATTCATATGTTATACTTACGTTATACATATATTAATGCATCATTCAGGCAATTGAAAGATTTTTTATACACGTATTATTTACATGGTATACTTAAGTTATACTGTTAATTATTCATGCATTTTTCATAAGGTATATTGACCAACAAAATAATTTTATACGTGCATTATTCGATCGTTATCGCTATAGGTTTATACGTGAATTATTCAATTTGTATCCTTACATTATACCACATTTCATGGGTTATATATACAATTATTCACGCATTATTCAATTGTTATCTCTAGATTTTTATACGACCACTATTTGATCTTTATCCCTATATTATACCACATTTCACATGTTACTTATACCATTATTCATGCATTATTTTATCGTTATCACTATATTTTTATATACACACTATTTGATCTTTATCCCTATATTATACTACATTTTACGGGTTATATATATCATCTTACATGCATTATTCGATCATTATCGCTATATATTTATACGCTCATTATTTGATTTTTATCCCTACATTATACCACATTTTACGGGTTATATATACAATTATTCACGCATTATTCGATCGTTATCGCTAGATTTTTATATGGGCATTATTCAATCTTTATCCCTACATTATATAACATTTCACAGGTTATTTATACCATTATTCATGCATTATTCGATCATTATCGCTAGATTTTTATACACGCATTATTCGGTATTTATCCCTACATTATACTATATTTTACTGATTATATATATACCATCATTCATGAATTAATTATTCGATTGTTATCGCTAGATTTTTATACGCGTATTATTCAATATTTATTCCTACACTATACCACATTTCACGGGTTATATATACCATATGTATTATTCACGCAATATTCGATCAATATCCTTACATTTTTATACATGCATTGTTCTAGCGTTATACCTACATTATACCACTATTCACGGTTTATACCATTATTCGCGCATTATTCTATCGTTATCCCTACATCTTTATAGGCACATTATTCTATCGTTATGCCTACATTATACCACTATTCACGGGTTATGTCATTATTCATGCATTATTGGTATTATATCGGTATAACATATGAACAACGTATGTATATAACGTAATACGTTTACAACGGTCAAATAAAACGTTGTTATAGATGGCTATAAACAACGTTCATGGATGAATGTTGTAATAACTTACATTCATTTAACAATAGTCGACTAACGAACGTTGTAGAAGGTGTCATTCGACAACGAGCAACTACGATTGTTGCAATAATATAGAACAACGTTCGTCTACTCATTGTAATGACCTTGTCAACAACGTTCCCATAGTGAACGTTGTTGTACACATTTTACATAAGCAATTTTACAACAGACATTTTATGAATGTTGTTGTATGCTTTCTATTAGAAATTTAGAATGGTCGTTGATGCACGTTGTCGAATTGACGTTGTTTTATCATCAATTTCTTGTAGTGTCAAAATAGCCTATGAAAGATCTCATTGGAATCTCAAATATATATACATACATATATGGATCCTGAAGTGGATTATATCATCAATAATCTATGAACATGCTAAACTCTGTTGAAGATATTGGATATATTATGATAGCAAATGCATAGGTCAACAATCACAAAGAACACACAAGGAAAAAAAGACCAAAAAGAAATTTGAGTAGATGATGTTAAATGAGACATCCTCTTCCAATTCAACAACTCATTGTTTTCTCTTTTCCTTTGTAATAACTAACAACTAAAAAACACAATCATTGATAGGTCATGTTTGATTTCAGTAATATTGCATACAACGCAACTAGTTCAAAATTAAAGTAGCTTCTCCGATGAAATCAATGTTAGTAGATTTCAAGATTTCAATTTTTCTCCATTCAAACCATCACAAATGAGAATTATATAACTTATGATTACATGTCCAAATGATTTTGGTTCTTCTGTCTATGTATCCTAATTACTATGACCACCATTTCTCAACCATTTCACAAATTCACGTGTTATCATTTATTTGAAAAGCCTATAAATACCCTAGATGATGTAATAAGAAATTTGTAATCCAATAACCAACCTACAGAACAGAGTCTGCAAGAAAAAGAAAACACTGAGTGCGATTATGTATCATTCCAACCCCCGTATCTTTTAAGCAGTGTACATGGTCACCGTTCTCTTGACAGTGGACTTAACAAAATGGCGGGTCGGGCCGGTGCTATATTACAAGTAACACACATGTAACGACCCGTATTTTTGGATATTTAGTTGACGGGTTCGATATATATTTTTCTGTATAAATTAATGAATTATAAATAAGAAATACATGAGTATACAGAAATACAAAATTTTTGGCAATGATATTAATGAATATGTGCATTAAATGGTAATACATGATTTTTGGTGAAAGTATTAAGTAATAAGTGTATTACTTGAGAAATTAAAATAAATAAATAATGATGAATAAAATGAATTTATGTAATAAAATAATTATTACATTTACATATATATACATAT
>JAJIYU010008100.1:0-18362 GCA_030144865.1 Tinospora cordifolia | reverse complement strand
ATATATATATATATATATATATATATATCAACCTTATTATAAATTTTATATATCTATTCTCTATACAATCCTTAATCCTTATTATAAGTTTAAGTACACTTAATAATATTGTCATTCTTGCTTTTACATTTGATTTTACTTTGTATATTATATGCGTGAGTATGTTTTAACCACCCAATTATTATAAATTCTCAACTTCTATTTTCACCAATTCATAATATCTTCTAATGCCCCATTTCGTCATATATATATACATTTATTATTATTTGTTTATTTTATGCTCACTCACGGCGTGGCGTGATCACAAAGTTATGGGGTCTTACAGTTGCGTATGGTAGGTCTTGCATCATCATTAGAGACCAAGATTTAGCAAAATTATATTAGCGGAATAGAATTTTCGGTTCCATTATGCCTGTGTGCATTGTTTGCTTGTTTTTTGGGTGATTGCTTGTAAATTATGTCATGTATTATTTTGAGTACTTTACCCGAATCCTTGTACCCTAAAACAAACAAATTGTTGTTGACTTAGAAGCATAAATCTTTAGGCCACTAAGACAAATTAAGAAATTAGAGATTTGAATCTAGAGTCACAGTAGCATGACGACGCAAGGGGGTATAGGCGAGTTTTAAAGAATGGTTGGTTGTTATCACAGGTCACAATATCCAAAATTTTGGGGAAAGAAATTGAAACCTGAATTGAAGTGGAAATATAGTTTCATCTATTTTAATTGTTGAGATTTCCTGCTTCAATATTAATGAATCGTTGGATACTGAAATAAATGTTTGACTTGTAGATAATGCCAAGAGGACGTGGTAGACCCAAGATAGGTAGAGGCCGAGGTGAGGCTAATATAGAGCCGACACATAGTGATGAGGTTACGTCTGTGGTAGCAGCACCGACTGTGATTGCTTTGACACCAGATGCCATTACAGAGATGATGTAGAGGACAGTGGAGCAGGCTATTAGGACCTTGCAGCCATCAGCATCTACATAGCACCAGCACCAATACAATCCCAGGTCCAGCCATAGTTACTGACAAAGCTACTAGTGTAGGCTAAACCTCAGGCACATCAGGGGTTTACATCCATAGAGGCAATGCCATAGAGTCAATCATTAAGTTTTGATAAAGAGTAGAAGGATCTTCTGGTAGAGTTCTAGAAGCTGTGTCCCAATACATATAAGGGGACTGGTGAGTACATGATAGCTAACAGGTGGTTCTTTGAGATGAATAAGTACCTAGACTCTATTGGGGCATTTGGGCCCAGGGGAGTGGCGTTTGCTGGGCATTAATTGGTAGGACCAGCCTACCATTGGTGGGAGATGATTGTGAGAGATCCCACTATTAATCAATCAATTATGTCATGGGAAGACTTCAAGATATGGTTTTATAATAAGTTCTTCTCTACAACGAGACAGAGGCAGCTACAGTCTGAGTTGGTCAGACTAATGCAGAGGGGTATGACTGTTACAGAATACAAGCAGATATTCACAAAGCTATGTAGATTTGCTCCTACTTTGTTCGCAAATGAGTAGTCTAGGGTGGATCGTTTTGTTGAGGGACTGTGGATTGAGATCTGGAAGATTGTGGCACCGTTTAATCTAACGACCCCTATCAGATGCGATAGAGAGAGCATAGATGGTTGAGAGGGAGTTGGAAGTTGAGCAGACATTGAGGGATAGGAAGAGGACCTGGTCAGAACAGTCTACAAGACCTTCACAGGTGAGACCGAGTAGTCTAGGGATACGGGGAGCACCTAAGCCTCAAAGACTAGCACAGACCCAGGGTAGACAGCAGAGACAACCATCTCATCCCGACCAGCCTGTGCAGGTATTATTTGATTCCGATGCTACAAGATTTTTTGTTTTTGAAGATACTGTGAATAAGTTAAAATTGATAACAAGCCCTTTGGTTGTATCCTTGGAGGTAGCTACGCCAATAGGCACTACCGTGAGTTCCAGGAAACTATGTCGATATGAACTCACTTTTGGTGATCGGTTGATTTCAGCAGATCTATGTGTGCTCCACTTTGGAGGGTATGATGTGATATTGGGGATGAACTAGTTGACCCAATATCAGGCTCAGATTGATTGCCAAAGACGGAGAGTTACCGTTAGGTTGCCATCTAGTGAGTTTATTAAGATGGAGGGGAATATGCCAAAAATGCCGAGAAGTTCGAGATTAGCTTTCCTATATCTATCAAGCAGAAAGAGGACTTTAAGCAGCTTGTGGATGAGGATACAGAGGGAATTAGGGACGTTCAGAGGATCCTTGTGGTATGTGATTATGTTGATGTGTTCCCTGATGATCTACCTGGACTTCCACCACACAGGCAGATAGAGTTTAAGATTGAGCTGCATCCAGGTACTAATCCCATAGCTATTCCACCATACAGAATGGCACTATTGGAGCTGTTTGAACTGAAGACACAATTAGACGAGCTTATGGCGAAGGGTTTTATTAGACAGAGTAAGTCTCCATGGGGAGCTCCGGTCTTGTTTGTTAGAAAGAAAGATGGATCCATAAGGTTGTACATCAACTACCGAAAGCTGAATCATGTCATCTTTAAGAATAAGTACCCATTACCTTAGACTGATGACCTCTTTGACTAGTTGAGAGGAGCACAGTACTTTTCTAAAATAGATCTGAGGTCGGGTTACCACTAGTTGAGAATTTGGGAGTCAGATATACAGAAGACAACCTTAGAACGTGGTATGGTCACTTTGAATTTATAGTGATGCCATTTGGGTTAACTAATGCACCAGTTGCATTCATGGATCTAATGAACAGAGTCTTCAGCGAGTTTTTGGATCAATTTGTTGTTGTATTTGTTGATGACATTCTAATATATTCCCAGACAAAGGCTGAGCACGAGCAACACTTGCATACAGTCTTGGAGATTCTTAGAAAGATTAAATTGTATGCCAAATTTAGCAAGTACGAGTTCTAGATGAAGAAGGTCAAGTTTCTCGGCCATGTCGTCTCAACGGAGGAAATAGCAGTGGACCCATAGAAAGTACAGGCATTATCTTTATGGTGAGAACTTTGACTTATATTTAGACCATAAGAGTCTCAAATATATATATACTCAAAAGGAACTGAATCTATGTCAGAAGAGATGGCTAGAGTTCCTAAATGACTATGACTTTCAGCTGCACAAATATCTAGGTAAGGTAAATGTTGTTGCTGATATGCTTAGTAGAAAATCCAGCAGGAAAATGAAGAAGTGGGACAGATGTATCAACTAATCGGTCAATATAATCTGGGTATTGACATTGATGAGCAGCAAACATCTACATTTAGCTGAGTTCGCTTATAATAACAGTTATCAAGCTAGCATCAGGATGGCTCCATATGAAGCGCTCTGTGGCAGATCCTGTAGGTTACTATCTTGTTGGACAGATTTTGAAGACCAAGTACTCACTAGACCCAAGTTGATTGAGGAAATGAACCTACAGGTTAAGCAAATTCAGAAGAGGCTAGCTACAACACAGAGTAGACAAAAGAGCTATGTTGACAAGAGAAGGAAACCCCTAGAGCTTCAACCAATGATCAAGTCTTCTTGAAGAGCAGCCCACATAAGGGGATCAGAAGTTTGGAGTGAAGGGGAAGCTAACACCTAGATTTATCGGTCCATTTGAGATTTTTAGACAAGTCAGTGTATTTGCATATGAGCTTAATTTATCGAATAGAATGTCCTCAATCCATAATGTGTTCCATGTTTCGATGCTGCGAAAATACGAGCCAGACCCTTCACATGTTATACACTGGGAGGATGTCGTGCTTTGAGATAATGCTACTTACGAAGAGCCAGCTGTCAGAAACCTGATCATAAAGTGCAGAGTCTCAAGACCAAGGACATAGCCCTGGTCAAAGTCCTGTAGAGGCATCATAACCTAGAGGAGGCAACCTGCGAGTTAAAGAGTGAGATGCAGAGAAAGTACCTAAATCTTTTTACCTGGAACACCTGACTAGACACATTGTGTAGGTATTCTCAATTTAGATTTCGAAGAAGAAATTTCTTTTAAGGAAGTTGGATTGTAATACCCCGAATTTTTCAAATGCATACACATCGAAAATAAATTTTAAAAAAATTATGAAATAAATGTAAAATGTTTAAAAACATGTTTTAAATGTTTATTATATGGTATTTTATGAAAAATAAAATAAAATGGAATGTCGGATAGTTGGAAAAACTCGAAAAGATGTTAAAAAACAAAAAGTCATGTTGGATACTGTGGTCACTGAAGGGTCGGCCGTGGTCATCGGAGGAAAATCATGAAAAAAAGGGTCACATGGGTGACCGTGGTCACTAAAGTGCCGACCACGATCATTACACGAAATTAAAAAAATTCAAGCCCTAATTTCGTCATTTCACTCACGGATTTCTCCAAATCATCCTAGAGTTTCAGAGAGACGATCCAGAGCTATTCCAAGGAGGATATAAAGGTCTGAGATAGGAATCCTAAGCTCTCAATCATTTCAATTTAAGATTTGTGTATTCATTAAGATAAGTTATGCAAATTTAGTATCAAAAACTAAGAATTTGAGAGTTCTTGATGCATAAAGCGATTCTGAACCAAGTAAGCTCAGATCTTCCTTCTAAACTAAGATTTTATTGATTTAGAAGTAAATTCTGAAAGTTTTAACTATTCACTTGCAGTTTTAGACAGATCCAGCAGAATTTCACTTAGTTGGAGGCTTTTTGGAGTTGCAATTCCTTAGATAGGTAATAAAACTCGATTTGTTCATCCTTTGAAATAGTGGTCAGTTTTAAATATTTTTTATTTTTAATTTGAAAGAAAATGAATATAGTTTTGCGTGTTGATATGGTAAAAAGGGGAAATCTGAATTTTGGGGAACCCCTTTATTTGGAATTTGATATGGATGATCTTGATTGGATATGTATGATAGTTATTGACATAGTTTGGGGTTTCGATGATTTGAAAAATTAAATTTATGAGTGTTGATTTTAGATTGACGATTAGTGAGTGTCAAGGAGCAGCACATCTCTGTTGAATGGCGCAAGGGTTCATCTAACATATGTAGGTGGGCGGGATTCTCTTGCTCACTAGTATTATGTAAACTTAAAGTTCAAAACATGATGTTTGTGTAGCCTAGGATGTTAGAGGCATGCTAGGATGTATATGATTCTTGAATGCTTTGATTGATGATTGAGCATAATGTCTGGTTATGTACTTTTAGTATTTGATTCAGTATGAAGCATAATATCTGGTTACACACTTCTAGTATTTGATTGAATATGAAGCATAATGTTTGATTAATTCTATTACTTGCTACATGATTTAGATACCTTGCATGATGATATGGTATGGAATGAAATCTATTGAAACTAATAAATATTAAATTAAGACTTAAAATTTCATGTACCAGGGTGATGGTGGCATCTATTGACGACTCGTGGACGTGGCCATATTTGCCACACGACATCTTCTGGATCCCATCTTTGATGTCTTAATGGAGTCGCCTACAATGGCTGTGGGTTCCTCAAACAGGTGAGAGATGGTCGTACACCATTGCACCTATTCTTGGATGTGTGCTAGGGTCGTGAATGATAGCGTGGCTCGAGACGTTACCGACCAGGATCGATTTCTGGACACTGAGGAACACCAGGAGTAGATCTCTTTCGATATTAAAGTACAATAAAACAAATGAACGCTTGAAACGATTTATGTAATGAAAGTGTGTGCATGTTTTGAATTTGATTTATATAATGCTAGTGATGTGTAGGGATGATCTACTGGGCTCCCGAGCTCACCCCACTTTCTTTTATAGGTACCTATAGAGGTGGAGTACACTGATGGACTGAAGGATGTAGGGTAGCCTCACTGGGAGGTTATCATAGGACTTTGGTTTATTTTGATTTTGATACTATTTTAAATGGCAATTTTATTTTGTGAACAAAACTAGGGCATGTTGTCCATTTTACTATATATTGTGATATAAATTTTGAAACACTATATTTGTTTTGAACTGTGAATTTTAGGTAAGTTTTTTAAGAAATGTTGTAGCTGCAAAGGAATTTTATATTTTTCCTAGTATAAATGAACTATATAGCATTGGTTGCATATTTTGATAGTTGATTCAACTACAGTATCTTGATTTATTATAAATAATTTCAATGAAAATCTGGTGACGTATTTTGATATAATTTACTATTAGTTGAACAGTTATATGAAATAGTTTTTCTTATTTTTCTCCACTGAGATTAGGATAGACAAGGATTTGATGGTTTGAGGAATGGTTAGTGACGATCCCAATCTCCGACGTCTGAGGATTGATGTGATTTATCTCGCACGCACGGCATAGTAGTTGAAGGGGAATGTGAGTCTCAAAGTTGGACCCCAACGTGACGTGTGGCAGTGGATGGCTCCTGGAGCGAGGGTCACGATGTCACATGTGATGAGGGCTAAAAACACTAACGAATTTGGTCAAAGGAATCAAAGGGCACTGATGGCAACAGCAACCCTAGTTGGTGATTGAAATCTCTCAATACGTGTTCAAGCAAGTAGTGAGGGCACTGCCATAGGTGCTGTCACAGGCGGCCCGCTGCTACAGATACAAGTACAACATCAGAACCAGATTATAAGGTAGTAACCAACTCCCTTACCTGAGGTTTCAGTCGGTCAGAGGGTACAAGATGACATTGAAGATAAAGAACAAATGCCAATGTTGTTGGAGTTACAAAAGCTTCACCCATCTTAGTTTATGGCACATTTAACAGAATAACAGCAGATACAGGTACCAAGAGCTCAAGGAGCATCTGGATGTGTTAAGGGCAATGAGACCCCGTAGAGTTGCGTTGACTACCCATCATTTTAAGGGATCAGCTACGAATTGGTAGAAGATGCTAAAGGAAAATCCAAACACCAATGTCCAACAAATAAACTAGAAAGAATTCAAGGAAATATTTTATGAGAAATTATTCTCAGAGTTTAAGCTGATGAAGATGAAGTCCAATTTCGTTAGGTTAACCCAAAGAAACTTAACGATAGCCAAATACGAAATCAAATTTACTAAATATGCCAAATTTTTTCATGAAGCTGATCAGGGATGAGAAGATGAAAGCCAACCGATTTATAAAGTATCTCAAGAGCGAGATTTGAAAAGTGATAAGGCCAGTGGGCCTTATCAGAGCAAGCACTCAACTTTGAGCAGAAGTTGAGGAACAAAAATAAGAGGTTGAACAACGGCAACGAGTTCCAACGAAATTAGAACAAGAATCGGCCACAGAGACAACAAAACAATAACCAAGTAGATATAAAGTTGGCTCGGAGAAAAGGAGCTTGCTAGAATTGTGGTCGAAAATGACACCTTGCGAAGGATTGTCAAAATAAAGGACCACAGAGGCAGAACCAGGGACAGAACAACGACCAGGGTGAAAACCAAGGTGGACATGGATAACAACAACCACAACAACGCCAACCTCAAACCCAACAACAAGGTAGATAGAATCAAGCCCGGGTATTTGCTATAGAAGATGGACAGGCACACCAAGCTTCGGCTATCAAAGGTACATTTCCACTGTTTAATGTTGTTGTTAAGATATTGTTTGATTCTGGTGCTACTAAGTCGTTTGTGTCAAAAGACTTAGCTAAAAGGTTACAATTAGTTTCTGTTACACTACCAAAACCATTGTATGTGTCCACTCCCATAGGAGATACCATAGTTACCCAAAAAGTTTGTACATGTCAATTGAAATTTGGAGACGAAGAGTCAATTGACTGGCTAACTCAACACCAATCTCAACACCTTTCAAAAGGTATTACCTTTCAAAAGGTAAAATGTGATATTGGGAATGGACTGGCTAACTCAACACCAATCTCAAATCGATTACCCAAGACGAAGAGTCAATTGACTCTACCATCCAGAGAGTTAGTGAAAGTCAATGGGGATATGAAGAAACTACCCCTGAGTCCTATGACAGCCATTTTACACTATCTAAAAGAAAGTGAGGACTTTAAACAATTGCAAGAGGAAGACACTAGATCTGAAGAACCTAAGAAGATTTCAAAGATACCCATAGTACAGGAATATACAAATGTGTTCCCAGATGATTTACCTAGACTACCACCACATAGAGAGGTAGAGTTCAAGATTTAACTACATCGAGGCACAAATCTTATAGTCATTCCTCCTTATAAAATAGCACTAATGGAGTTGATTGAACTCAAGACACAGTTGGATGAACTCTATGAAAAGGGATTCATTCGACCTAGTGAATCACTATGGGGAGTTCCAATGTTATTTGTAAAAAAAAAAATGGATCCATGAGGTTGTGTGTCAATTATCGAAAGATAAATCATGAAACAGTAAAGAATAAGTATACCTTGCCAAGGATAAATTACTTGTTTGATCAATTGAGGGGAGCCACTCATTTATCTAAAATTGGTCTTAGGTCAAGATATCATCAGTTAAGAATTCGAGAGTCAGATATACACAAGACAACCTTTAGGACTCGATAAGGTATTTCGAGTTCACAGTGATGCCATTTGGTTTAACTAACGCACCAGCGGCATTTATGGTTCTAATGAACCGAGTGTTTACCTTGATCATTTCGTAGTAGTATTTGTAGATGACATCCTAACATACTCTAAGTCAAAAGACGAATACTTAGAACACTTGACGATTATGTTGGAGACCCTTAGAAGGAACCAGTTGTACGTCAAATTCAGCAAGTGTGAATTCTGGATGAAGAAGGTTAAGTTACGTGGCCATGTAGTATCGACTAAAGGCATCTTTGGAAGCAACCCAAAATAGTTACTGAGATTAGAAGTTTTTTAGTCCTGGCTAGATACTATTGAAGATTCATCCGAGACTTCTCCAAGTTGGTCGAACCTATGACCAAGCTAACTAGAAAGAGAGTCAAGTTCAATTGGAATAAGAAGTGTGAACAATCATTCCAAGAATTAAAAAAGAGATTGACTTCGACTCCCATCTTAGTTAGTCCTACCCATGGCGTTGAATATGTTCTACATACAGATGCCTCACAGAACGGATTGGGCGTTGTCTTGATGCAAGAAGGAAATTTTGTTGCATAAGCCTCAAAACAACTTAAGATTCATGAACAAAATTACCTAACCCACGACTTAGAATTGACCGCCATTGTGTTTGCCCTAAAGATTTTGAGACATTACCTTTATGGCGAGAAGTTTAATTTGTTTTCAAATCATGAGAGTTTGAAATATATCTACACCCAACAAGAGTTAACCCTCAGGCAGCGAAGATGGATGGAGTTCGTTAAAGACTATGATTTCCAACTATACTACCATCTTGGAAAGGTCAATGTGGTGGTTGATGCCTTAAGTAGAAAATTCAATAGACAGGAGGAGGAAAAGGGTTAAATGTATCAGTTAATTGAGGATTATAACTTGGGTGTGACTTTAGACAAGAAGCAGGTTTATCTTTACAATATGACTTGCCAACTAAATCTTCTACACTAGATTAGGGATGAGTAAATGCACGATAAGTAACTCACAAGTCTAATAAAAGGAGTTGAACAAGGAAAGCATACTGAAGTTAGGTTAGATGTTAAAAAAACCCTAAGGCTTGGAGATAGAATTTGTGTGCCTCAAAATGGATAAAGTAAGCAAACCATATTAGACGAAGCTAATCAAACCAAGTACATGATACATCCAGTAGGTGACCAGATGTTTCAAAACCTTAGAAAGACCTATTGGTGGCAAGGAATGAAAAGAGACATAGCCCAGTATGTCTCTAAATGCCTAATTTGTCAGCAAGTAAAAGTTGAACACAAAAAAATCCACTAGAATGTTACAACCACTTTCAATCCTTAAATGGAAGTGGGATAACATTACCATAAACTTTGTCACCAAATTAACCCGGAACTAGAAAGGAAAAGATATTGTGTAGGTAATTATGGATCGTCTCACTAAGGTGACACATTTCTTACCTATTAGATCCACAAACCAAGTTAAAAAGAGGGGAGAACTCTATGTGAAGGAGATAGTATGACTTCTTGGCATACCTAAAACCATAGTGTCAAACAAAGACTTTTGGTTCACATCACAATTCTGACAGAGTCTACAAAAGGATTTGGGCACCAGACTCACCGTGAGCACCACTTTCCATCTTCAAACTGTTGGTCAGTCTAAGAAAGTCATTCAAACACTAGAAGACATGTTGAGGTCTTGCACCCTTGACTTCAAGGAAAACTGGAACAAGTACCTACACCTGTTAGAGTTTGCCTATAACAATAGTTATCAGGCAAGTATAAAAATGGCTCTATATAAAGCTATGGGAAGTCCTACAAATCACCAACCTGTTGGGCTGAACTTGAGGACCACGTACTTACTAGGCCCGCTCTAGTGGAGGAGATGAATAATCAAGTAAAATAGATATAGAAGATATTGGCCACAGCACAAAGTAGACAAAAGAGTTACGTTGATGAAAGGAAAAAAAAAGGCCCCTTAAGTTCCAAGCAAGTAATAGAGTATTCTTGAGGATAAGCCCTCATAAAGGAATCAAGAGGTTTGGATACAAAGGAAAGTTATCACCTAGATTTATCAGTTCATTCGAAATACATAGAAGAATTGGAGAATGCGCCTACGAGTTAAATCTACCAAACAAAATATCCTCAGCTTACAACGTGTTTTATGTGTCAATGCTAAAGAAGTATGAACTCAACCCCTCTCATATAATCCAGTGGTAAGAGATAAACATCCAAGACGATGACACGTATGAAGAAGCGGCAATTAGGATCCTCGATCACAAAAGACAAAGCTTGAAAATGAAAGACATTTCCTTAGTCAAAGTTCTTTAGAAGCATCATGGAGTAGAAAAGGCAACTTGAAAGCTAAAAAGCGAGATAAAGAACAAATGCTCGGACCTCTTCACCAAAAATACCTAACGAGATAACATTGAAACAAGTTAATATAAATTTTGAGGACGAAATTTATTTAAGGAATGTAGATTGTAATACCTTGAAAAATTTTTGAATATTAAGAATATAGAAATGAGTTCATTAAATTGTAAAACCATATTAAATACCCAAGGGTAGAACGATAATTTTGCCTTTTAGAGGTAGAACGATAAATTCACATGAAAAAAATTACCACTATCCTAATTATCTCATAAGTAATTTCACAAAAAATTAAAATAAAACATAGTAAAATATAAATAGTGGAATAGAGTGGTGGGATATATTAAAATACGAGTAGTAAGGTGGTGGGATATATTAAAATATAAATAGTGGAATGAGGTGATTGGCTAAGGATGTCTGTAAATAGCACCCTTCTTTTTTTCTCAAACCATCTCATCTCATTCTTTTCTTCTTAATTCTAAAAAGAAAGAGAGTTTCTTCGTTATTCTTCTCTTCATTTTTTATCTTAGTTCTCTTTTAGCTCAAGCAAAAAAGAGACTCATTGCTCTCTTCTTGAATGAAAAAGAAGGTTGAAGATTTGAGAAGGTTCACAATACTAAGATTAAAAGGATTTAAACATCAAATATGGGAATAAAAACCCATACTCTTTAGTATCATTTCAGTTCTAAATATGAAGCATGATTGGTTGTTTACTCTTATTGAATATTTAGAAGCATGCTAGGGATATTTTTGACAATTCTTAGGATGATTCCTTGTCTTTTATAGTTTTGATAGCATGTTGTGTGATTCATGAGTATCAAATACTGTTCAGATGATACGCCACATGTATATTGTGAAGCTTTTTAAATGTGTTGTTTATTTATATCTAGAATAATGATATTATGAGTATGCTAGTGGTCACTAAATAAAGATGATTAAGAGATGTAACCATGTACCAGTGCGGTGATGCTTTGTAACACCCGTAACTTCGTGATCGTGTCACGTCGTGAGTGAACAGGAGATAAATAATAATAAATGAATTAGAATCATGTACAATTTAAATACAGATGTAGACTATGCTTAGGAGTAAATAAATTATTTCATAGCTCACTCGCGCTCGCGCGAAGGCGCGAGTGATGCGAAATGAAATATATCCTTTGATCGAATAATAATAATAATAATAATAATAATAATAATAATAATAATAATAATAATAATAATATGATATGTTTTATAGATATATATAAATAGTTGAAGTAATTATTTGATGATTATTATGATTAGTGTAGGAAAAAAAAATTAATAACAATAATAATAACAACATGGTAACATATATCCATTTATAATAAGGTTTATACATTAAGACGATTGGTGTGTATATATATATATATATGTATATAGCAAAGAGATAAAATATATATCATTGTAAACTTATCATAAGGTTTTAAATATACCCATTAACATGATTAGAAAAAATAAAATAAAATAAAATAAACAAACCTATAAAATAAAACATATGTATATGTATGAGTATATAACCGTGTAGTGTGTGTGTCAACAAGAAGTGGTGAGTGGGAGGTGAAATGAGGAAGATCGTCGAAGAAGAGAGCCGATGGAGAGGAGAGCCTCGAATGATCCGAACAACGATAGATTGAAGAAGAAGCCAACGCGGTGGCTTGCTAGTGTGGTCAGTGAGATGAACACACAAGAAGGAATTGAAGCACGAACAGAAGAAGAAGAAGAATGCTAAAGCTGGATAGAAGAATAGAGGAGAGAAAAAAAAAAAAAAAAAAAAGGAAAAAAAAAAAGAAAAACAGAGCCGTGAAGCTCTGTTATTGTTGCTGCTTGAACAAGGAAGAAACCGTGCATGAGGATGAAAGAATAAGTAGTGATGAAGATGATCAACTAACAGAAGAAGAAGAACAAACGAACGGAAGCTTGTGAGAAGCTGCTGGCTGGACGGACTACAGCTATTGGTGATGCTCTGTTTTGAAGACGAAGAACCCGAGCTGTCGTAGCTCATGTAATGGAAGAAGAGGAAGACCAACCCTGCTGGTTTGCTGCTCCTGTCGCCGCTGAACGAGAAGAGGAAGAGGAGGAGGGTGCTGTGGAGTGTGGAATGGTGTGACAAACAGAGGGAAGGGAGGCAGCAGAGCAACGATACTCTGTTGTTGCGTTGCTACTGCTATCTTTACTGTAGAACAGAGAAAAGGAAATGAAGAAGGGGCTGCAGGCTATATATTTTGCCGTTTCCCTGCTGTCGAACGAAGAAGAGGACACAGGAAGGAGACTAACATCGCTGGTCTTGCTGTCCAAGCTGCTGCTCACGTTGCCGTTGCAGAATGAAGAAGAAGCAAGGCCGGTAAGATGAACAGAGAGCAGGGGAAAGGAAGAGGACGGTCGTGCCGAACAAGAAGAAGGAAGAAAGAACTAGCCTTGCTGGGTTGCAGCCAATAAGGAATCAAGAAGGAAGAACAGAGAAGGAGTTTGGGCTCTGTTTCAAAGGAATTGATGTGGGTTCCGGTGTGATGATAGTCCAAACGAGAAGAGGAGGATGAAAACCAGCAACTGCTGCTGGTTGTTGCAGCAGCTGCCGAACGAAGATGAAGAAGAATGGGTGCTGCTGCTCGACGGGCTGAAATGGAAAATGAAGAAGAGCAAAGCATGGGCATCTTGGTAGTTGCTAATACATAAGAGGAGCTGAATGCAGGAAAAAAGACCAATTTAGGCCTGATAATTATAATATATACCATTTTAGTATGATTTAAGATCTATATCCCCTTTTAGTCAAGTTGTTACCGACGCCACATTAGCGCCAGCTGGGCATCAACTTGTCTATGCGTTTTTTTTTATTTTATTTTAACCCAGGGTGCCGCCCATTGAAAGGGTGGCACCAAATGGTGCAATTTTTTAAAAAAAATTTTAAAAGTGCCGCCCTTTGAGAGGGCAGCACCACTTGAGGAATTTTTTTTTAAAAAAATTTAAGGGTGCCGCCCATTGAATGGGCGGCACCCTTTGTTTGTTTGTTTTTTTCAAAATTTCTTTCTTTGTTTTTGCAAGAGAAGATGACATATGTTTTTGATCATCACGGGCAATCCGGGAGGTCTTTTTTGCCGAGACCAGCTCCAACGCGTTCTAATAGTCCGACACAAACTCCCGGAAGCGACGGAAAAATTTTTAGATCCCCGAATCCCAATTTCACTACCCCACTTGAATTCTTTCATTTAGCTTTTGAAAACCTGTTTTCGATTACCACTGGCAATTCGGGAGGTCTTTTTTGCCGAGACTAGCTCCAACGCGTTCTAATAGTCCGACACAAACTCCCGGAAGCAACGAAAAAATTTTTAGATCCCCGGATCCCAATTTCAGTACCCCACTTGAATTCTTTCATTCTTTTGAAAGTTTAGTTTTTGAAAACTTGTTTTCGATTACCACGGGCAATCCAGGAGGTCTTTTTTGCCGAGACCAGTTCCAACGCGTTCTAATAGTCTGACACGAACTCCCAAAAGCGACGTAAAAATTTTTAGATCCCCGAATCTCAATTTCACTACCCCACTCGAATTCTTTCATTCCTTTGAAATTTTAGCTTTTGAAAACCTGTTTTCGATCACCACGGGCAATCCGGGAGGTCTTTTTTGCCGAAACTAGTTCCAACGCGTTCTAATAGTCCGACACGAACTCCCGAAAGTGTCAGAAAAATTTTTAGATCCCCGGATCCCAACTTCACTACCCCACTCGAATTCTTTCATTCTTTTGAAATTTTAGCTTTTGAAAACCAATTTAAATTGCATAAAAATAGAAAGAGAATTAGTTCGAATTTGTTTGTAATTTTAGAATGTTTCAATTGTAACCCATATAGAACTTCGGTATTTGAGTTGTATTAATAGTCTCTTTGGTATTTATTATAAATATTGGATTAGTAGTTTCAACTCAAATATAATAAAAGGCAGATAATGAATTAACAAACTTAAAGGAGAGCTTCTTCCTTGTATAACTTATTTCTCTACTATGGAAACAAATACTCACCGCTTTTCTATTTGTAAATTGTTGCACACATGATTGCTTTGCCTAGTTTTGTTGAAGCTTCTTAGAAGTCTGTTTTTCATATTCGTGTACAAGTTGATCTCATTCAAGTTTGTGGACCGTCTATATATCTCATGCAACGACTTGTAAAAATACATAGAATATCTAAGACTTTCCATTTGTTACAAGTATAAGCTCAGGGCAAAATCAGAAGTCTTAATCATGTATGTAAGTTGTTCCCATTTGCCATTCTTCCAATAGAGGTAGCTTTAACTATTTATCTCACCACTTCCATGCATTTGATCCGGCAATGTCATTCAGTTGAAGTCAAGCTTAGTAGGGGCAATCTTTTTATGCGCAAATCAACCTCCCAAATATTCCTATTAGGCTCATTTTTGCATTTCAAATCAAGCCATTAACAAAATTGAAAAATCAGCTCATCAGGAGGCTGCTCACTTGAATTGATGGGATTAACAACACTTTTACAACAAAAGTAATACAGAGCAAAAGATTACAAGAGTAATACAATTATAAGATGAAAAGACGAGTCAAGGCTGAAAAAATTGCCAAGACCAAAGCTGCGAAACGGGATACAAAGAAAGTAAATGAATCTGTTAAAAGTATTCATAAATAATGAAGCAAGTTCATCCTTTAGCTTGCTAAGTGAGTAGGGCAACTGTTAAACATGGCGTGCCACATGTATGCTCGTGAAAGTACCATCTCCAACTCTTGATGCGTCCAGTTCCGAGTAGGAAGGTGTTGAAGAAACATCACCATTTCTTGGAACTCTAGCTTTTGAAGCTCATCCAACCACTAAGCAAAGTAATAGAAACAATTAATTGAGGCTCACAATTCACTGTTAATCAAGAAAAAATTTACAAGTGCCTTATATATATACAAGAAAATCTGGCAATGAATCTCCTTCAGCAAGATATGCATCCCATAGACGTGTCACGAGGTGGAAAGGAATCTGTGGAAACAAGTGAAAAACATATCTTTATCAAGGATGGGAATCTGCTGAGGTTGACAAGAATAGTACAGAGCCATAGTTATTGTCAAGATCAGCTAACAACTTGATTTCTAATAAATAGAAACAGCTTACATACAGAGTAAAGAATTGATCAACACTCCTAACATTTTCCCAAGGCTTATAACAAATGGAGAATCTAACAATATCCTGTGCATTTCTATGGGTCAATACATAAGATATATAGACAGTTTCACCACTCATACATATGCGACACACATCAACTAAGTGGGATTCAGAAGAAGGTGGATTTAAAGATGGGACAATTGATTCAATCAATCAAGCTTTTTTTAATTTAATGATATCAACTTCTACATGACTATGGAAAACTGCCTCTATGAAGCTTTAACTAAACTAATCAATGCAATTGTGAATCTGCATATTGCCATTCTAACTTATCTAAAGTTCATGATCCAACACATTGGAAGTTTATGCGTACATCCCATGGAAAACATGATCAAATCCCATGAGAGAGCCATGGAATATTTTTAGTGAATCTGAGATCAACTAATCTTTAGAATTTTGAATGTGACATTTACTGCAATAAGTTGGTTCCTCATGAAAATTTAAGAAAACTATTTGGTACAAACAACACCAACCAAGAAATGTTAGCAAAATCACAAAAATCTGGATCGAGAACACAATACCTCAACCATTGACACAGATAATAATGGGAAACCGTTCGAATATGGGAATGTCCCGAAATGGCCTTACGTGCTTCAAGTACTGCAAATAACCAAAACACCAAAAATCATCATACATATATATATATATACAAAAATGGAAGCAAACTAAATCGAACTTCAAGCATCAGACCCATATGATTCAAATGTATGCACCTGTGACAATCCAATGACTACCAACCTGAAACCCGTGGAAATGCAATAACAAATGAATTAACCCTCTAGGCCATAACTATTCCAAATATGTTATTTGCATTTAGTGCTCTTTATTCCAGAACTTTCTTTTTCAAACTTGTTGAATACAACTTATATTCCTCCCATATGCAACACCTACCACAGGAAAACCTCGCTCAAATAACCCCAAACCAACCAATCCAACAACAGGTGCCATACCAAAAGGACTGAAAAATCTGGAACAAAACTGAATTGATGTAAAAATATAAAAGAGAAACAAACAATACATCCGTCAAATAAAAAACTAACCTCATGAGAATCATGAATTCTTTGCAATGATGAATCTCCTATGAGAGCCATGGGTAGGAATAACATAAGCAAAAGAACCACCCACCACAGCCGGTAGCCTAGTTCCAAACAATGTTTGTAGAAGTGTATTAATGCCAGAAACAAACAGTAGAGTCTGTATCACCCGAATTTTGTCACCCTGTTATTGCATAAACAAGAAAGAGAAAATCAGCGACACCAAATAGGATAATAAAGAGAGTTGAAAAATTAAGGTTTAACTTACATCAGATCCGCCCATTATGGGAAAAAGTGCAGAAGGGATCATCACACTAGTTCCCAGCATCAGGTTGTAGTTTTGAAAAGCTAATAAGATAGTTTCAGCTGCAAGAGAAGTTGAGGCAAGAAAGGAAAAAGCCATCATGCATTGCTCATAAACATTCTTTCCACACTCAATAATTTCACACACTGCAAACACTAAAGAAGATAAATATTACCATGATCAATACTTTCACTGATAGAAATCCAAGATGATGGTATAATGTTACTTCGAGTTCACTGTCATAAAGGTCAAGCAACTCAAAAACATATTCACAAGAAAGTTCAATGCCCATGTCAAATGAATTATTAAATCGCCGAAACTCCAGTGGCTAACATACCCACTTGTTCCCACCTGCACCCTCCTTAACGATCCCCATAGAGACTAGTACAATGCAAACCAATATTAATATGGAAATCTTCATTAATAACAACTATTTTCTTATTATAAAAAATGATTAACTACAAACAAAAGAAACACCTATAAAATTATGATCGACACCATGTACACACTTTCCTTTGGCGTCGACCTCGACGAAAAACTTGCAATTCTTGCCGTTCACTAGTACCCTGCGATGGCTCTTCAGCTGCTTGCTCCTCATGAATTTCCTCGTTTGTTCCTTCTAATGGATGCGGATGCATTGGTTCGCCAACTTCGATATTAACATCAACATCGTAATCAATATGACCTCGTCCCAGTCTTAATATGACTTCGATATACTATCAAAATTATACAAATATAAAAATATACGTAGCGTAAAAATTAAAAAAAACTACATCACCTTAATTATATCTGCAACTTTAATAAGATTCTTTCAATAAAATTTCCTACAACAATCCAAAATTGAAGTTGCAGCTTGTTCTCATAATTCTTTCACTTTAATTTCAGCGTAAAAATTAAAAAAAACAATTCTTTCACTTTAATTTCAATAAAGTTAGTGAGTTTTCACTTGATGAGGCACCAAACTAATAAGAATTGCATTACACTAATTAACATTTACTTCATTACC